>CAJNJA010012215.1:0-13246 GCA_905231915.1 Symbiodinium necroappetens | reverse complement strand
TAACTTTTGATGACTTTTGATGAATTTTGATGTCTTTTGATGAATTTGGTTTTGTAACAACCCTTAGGATCCAACCCCCACTGATCCAGCCCCCAAAACGAGCACGCTGACTAGAGAGGGGGCTGGGATGTGAAAATGTACGGCGCAACTCAGGATAGTCAAATATAAAGTATAACAGAACAGACAAACAGCATACTGGCTCGCCCCGAAGCAGTGCACACTCTGAAGCAAAAACACGCTCTACATCAATCTACCCTCCACCTACATAATATATGCTTATACATGTGCTTGGGCCGTAGACATACGTTGTGTGCAGTGTCCGCGGCACTAAACTTCAATTCGAAGTGCTGTTTATGCTTCGGTACGGATACAGATAACCTAGAAGAGAAGGTAAGGTGGCATGTATGTATGTATGTACGTACGTACGCACGCAAATATCTATGCACATGTACATGTACACATCTAGACATTGCGGCTCTGCCGAGCCTCTGCTTTCTCATTTGCAGTGATAAGCTGAGGATGTGCAGGAACTGCTGTGTTCGGTCATCCCATCAAATTGTACAGATTCTGTTTGACGATGGTTTCCCGTTTGTACATTGTCAATGGGTCGGGGCTCGGGCTTGGTGAATCTCGAAGCCGCTCCCTACAGTCACCCCAGGTAGACCTCCGAAAGGCAAACCCCCATGAAAGTCCTTGGAGGCTTCCCTCCATTTTCGACACACTTGCTGGCAAGCTTCGATTTTTTCGGATGGGTACATGCCCAGCGTTATCTTCGTCAACGTGCGAACTCCTGGAACAAGCGACCGGTGTTCTGTACTGGGACCGCGGGCCCCCTTTTACAAAAAAGCTTGCAACCGAACAGGTTGACTCTGAGAAAAGAACAAAAGAACCCACTCACTAGCCATCCTCACCTGATGCTTGTTGTATCAGACTTAGGTCGGCTACGCATGGCCATGGGTTTGCTGAGCCAATCATTCAGTGAAGAGGGTTTCCGTCTGATTCTCCGGATTCGGGCTCCGGCTTGGAAAGCGGCCTTCAGACTTCGTGCAGACAGTCCTGCCGCAATGCTTCTGAAGTCGCCTTGCAGTGTGTCCAGCGCAGCAATGGAGCAAGCGAACATCAGCACCAAGAACAAAATGGCACCTGGGCAACCTAAGGTCACTAAAGCCTTAACCCTCTAATGGCAGGCTCCTTAAACTTTCGGAGGCTTTGGAGAATGCCACACAACAGCTGTGCAACCAAAACTATTACTACTGTTTTTGCTGCCACCAGTTTGACGAAAAGTCCTCCTGCTGATGCTACTGCCGCTAGTCCGCCTGCAACAAGCAGTATAACAGCAACAGCAACCGCAACCAAAACCGCAACGAGCCTATGCAATGCGACTACAATCACGACTGCTTTTGCTACTGCTGCTCCTTCCGCGACTGCTGCTGTTACTGCTACTGCTACTGCTACTGCTACTGCTACTGACCACTACAGATGCAGCTACTACGAATTCTACTGCCACCACCCTTAACCCAAAGACTGCCACGACTGCGACGAGGACCACGACGACGACTACGTACTTCAACTGCTCCTCCTCCTACTACTTCAGCTGCTACTGCTATTATTATGCTCTCGCACTCGTTGCGTCCTACTCCTACTGCTACTCCTACGACGACTGGTGCTGCCGCTGCTGCCGCTGCTACCGCCCCAGCTACGGTTGCAGCCACTACGACTCCGAGTACGACGACCACTGCGACTCCTGCTGCTGCTGCTACTACTACGACTACCAGTACTATCATTTCTAGACTAATTGCTACTACGACGACGTCGGCTACTACTGCTGAAACAACAGCTACTGAGTTGACCTCATTTAAAGTCGCTCCAGGCCCGTGCGCTTGCTGAACATCTGCAACTAAAGCAGAACAACTCCGTAGATACATGTGTGCACAGATGTCTTAACGCTAAATCTTTAAACATGAGCTCCGGTGTGTTCGGGATTTACAGCACCTGAGCCATGGAACACAAGAACAGGGCAAGCATACCGAAAGGAGTACGAATGAATAGCCCAGTTTGGGCTCTCGAGGCGTCTAAGTCCTAGGGCAGACAGCAAGGGCACGGTTTAAGTTTGGATTAGACGGTGCTGGATTCAGGGCTCGCTGACTGACCCTATCACATGCACTGCCACACATGGTCTACTACAGTTCAGCTTACAGACGGATAGATAGAACGAACTGAATGAACACGCACACAAAAACAAACACACACACGCACACACACGCACACACACACACACGCGCGCACACACACACACACACTCTCTCTCTCTCACACACACACACACGCACACGATGCATCTACAGTACGACATTGACAAAGCGAGGCAACACAAAAAGAGCCGGTCAGTAAAAGACGGACCAACAAAGTAGGTCGGGTGGACAAATCAGAGCTACCACGCGGAGTCTGAGGTTTAGGTGTGTGTGTGTGTTGCAATACACACACAGACACACACAGACACACACACACACAGATATATATATATATACATACACACACACACATTCAAGCTACATGGCTACATGTGTCCCTGTACATAAAAAGATGCAGGTAAGGGGCCTGAAATATCAGGATCCTGCTGTATCAGGCCTGTGAGTTGTATTCATGTTGAATATCATCACGATTAATCATTCAAAGTACGACTATATATTAGTGAATGCAGGTGCTTCTTGGAGTTACCCTGTGAGCCCAACTCCTGATCCTGATAATCGCTCCGGGCACTCAAGAAGTACAGCAGCTCAGCCAAGACGTGGAAGCAGGTGAGGAAGTAGGAGCTCAGACGCAAGGAGAAAATACAGCAGTCCACCAGAAGCAGCCAGTGGAGCCTGTGGGAGGCAGGCCGTCGAGGAGACGCTGGTCAGTCGGCCATGTTATTCTGAGCAGGTTCAAAGTGCAGTTTTTGTTGAGTGGTATGGCTCCACCCAAAAAGTAATGTGCTCTTGGATACATCTCCTGCCTTAGAGGGCCGGTCCTGTTCAGGATCGCCCCTATTCTCTGAGGCATACATTGCAAACATCGTGAGGACGAAGGTTTGGCCCTAAGACCTCTTGCGGAGTCGTGGAGTGCCCGGCGGCTCGAATCATGCGTCCTGGCTAGCGGAGTAGCCTATATCACGCATTGAAGTTATGCGACTTTGACTTTCCTCTTGTGGGTCCCGTTTTGTTGGAATTCTACCGGCATGGGAGCCTGCGTTCAATGAGTCCCCGCGTACATGACTCGCAAGGTAGTTCGCCGATGTGTAAGGCACAGAAACCTATCCTACAGCCCATCAAGCCCTGTCCAACCTGGCTGGTTGATCACAAACATCCCAGTCCTGCCTTCCTAACAGAATTCTACTACCTTCTATTTTAGAAAACCCTTACATCACGTGTGTCTGTGTCCCAAACCGCCACCTCATCATAACACCAGCATTACTTCTTGACTCTGAGCGGCAACACTCCGATCTGAGAGAAGACCGAATATACCTTGCTTGCAAAGAGTGCTTCAGCTCCGCTGGTTCAGGCACTTACCGGTTTTGGGTTCGAACTGAGACACAGGAGTGAAACAGAGAGTATGTCGTTGCGGGTCAAAGCCGAAGCTGCAGAAAACAGAAAGGGTGTTTGGATTGGCATCAAGTCCGTTCGGGCGATGAGAGGATAAGCCCTATGCACGTTACATCACGGAATCGCATGCCGCAATGCCGGACAGGCTGTTGCTAGAAAGCCTTGGAACCCTACACCTAAACCAGTCCTTTTCAGCCTGGGTTTGGCTTGGATGCTTTGACAGCGCATACTCCACAGCAGCAGGGCCTTCCCTGAACCAGTCTTAAACCCTAAACCCCTTCATCCCTCGCACCTGCATTTGGCACCTCCCCCGACCTGCTTCACAGTGCAACATCAACCTTAAGATCAATCAATTCCGACACTAGTCACAAGGTTTCAGCACTGGTATTAGTATCACCCTGCCGAATCTTCCTAGAGACTAAGCTTCAAAACGTAGCACTGCTTGTTCCCCCAAGTGGTATTTACTACTTACTCAAAAGAGAGTCGCCGGGCCTGGCCCCCCCTAAGCATCGAACCTCCCAAAAATACCAAGAACTGGCCATAGCTGCGGTGGTTTGGCCCTGCGCCTCCGGACAGTGAGTCGAGAAAAGACCTGCACCCTCGTAGATTCCATGCCTGGGGCTCCCACGGCTTTCAGGGTTTAGGGTCTAGAGCAGTCTAGGGCTGTTTGCTTAGGGTTCCAGCTGAGTTTTCAAACCGTTATCGCAATTCCTTCTGTGGTTGCACACATAGTGGAATTGATTCATTGATGGTGGGAGTAGTGATGGCTAACATCTTGTAATAGTGATGATGACAAGCATGAGGCACAGCGCGCGCCGGCAGTTGTGATGATCGTGTGTATTAGTCTTGCATCTTGGTGGCACTTCTATTCTGTTGGCCAGGATGTGCTGCTTAAGTACTGACATGTGCGACAGTTTGGGTATAGTCTGCGATTGTACATCCCAGTCCCGGGGTTACAGGTCGAGTTGGAGAGCAAACCATTCGTGAGGCCCATGTCTGGGTACTGTGGGGGGCCTTACAAACCCTGTGAGGTCCGGGGCTTTTGCGCTTTGGGATTTCCGGTTTTGGAGTCTTGCAGATTGGGCAATCCAGGTTTCGAGGGTTTCGGACATTTCGCAAAACCAACCAGAAGCATGAGGACTACTGCCCCCACCAAACATGCCTGATTGGAGCTGCAAAGCCAATCTCCGACACCATGCTATCGGCACTGGAAGAACAAAGTACGTGTCATTGATGTGAGACTCGCTATGCTGTTTCACGCCGAAGATGAAGGGGCGCTCCGGATTAGGGTTCCAGGGTCTGCGTAGGAAGAGCGCGATGTCTCAATCCTACGATATCTAGATGAAAACTTCGTTGCGTCAACCTCTCGCTCATCACAGTGCGTGCGCCGCCGGGCCATGACCAAAAACATGCACTACACCTGTGGGCCAGAAAGACTGTTACCACCCCTTTCACCTTCTCTTGCGACCTAGGCCAGGCACATGTTGGCCAAGCAGTGAAAGATGGGCTCCTGCGTGCACATAAACCTCAGCTGCTATTTTGACGGAATTTTAAATTGAAGTTCGTGATTTCGAGTCGTATTTCGCGTCTTGACTGCGTGTCGCAGTCTGCTGGAAGCTCTCCTCTACTGTCCACTGACGGAGTACAAACTGCCTCACAGGTACGCAATGCGGGACATCACGATGCCAGCTCCAGCGGGGATTTGTTTGATCATGAAACGCTGTGCCGATGCGCATTGTGTCCAGCTCGCGGACAAGTAGACTCAAAGCCGCCTAGTTTGCAAGCTGTACCTGGTGTTTGGGCTTCACCTGCGACGCTTGTCAAAGCCCGCGAGCCCTGCAACCTTACGATAGCTCGATTACAACCCTAACCATACAGTAAGAGCTACCGCGCTTCTTTGCGGGCTCCTTGCAGAGTTCAACACACTGAGATGCCGCATCTGTGATGCTGAAGCGATTCGGTTCCTGAGGCCGTTCCCAATTTAGAACCAAGCGCGGATGTCTGAGTCACATTCCTAAGCTAGGTTGCTCGAAGAGGTGTAGGGCTTGAAAGCCTTCCATAGGCTAACTCAGGCCTGAATGGCCCCATCGCCACCTTTCGATAGACCATCTCAAACTCGCACTTCAACCACGCAAAGTGGCAAAATGGTCGACGCTTGGGCGCAGCAATGTCATGTCATATTGTGTGTGAGTGTGCTTGTTTTCTTCTATTTCTTCTTCTACGATATTCTACGACTCCGGAGCGATAGCTGTAATTACAAGCCAAGCAGCACTAGATCGATGGCCATGGCCAGCTGTAGAGCAGAGGCGAGGTCTTTCAGGTAGGCCGGGCAAGGTATGCCGAGCACAAAAATGAAGGAGCGCTCTCGGATGTCAGTGACGATGTACTTGATGTGGGCGCAGAGAAGCAAGAACATGTCAAACAAGTAGATCGAGCAGCGGCCTCAGAATCAAGTTCAGCAAGGCTGCAGTAGTAATCGAAGCACTGGCATGGTGGCACTAAGCAACTTGAGTAGGGTTTTGGCTTGAAGCTCCGGTGGGTTAAACGGTTAAACTACAGACACCTGAACGGAAGATACGGGCGGGGTAGGACAACATTCAAGCTACTGGAGAATTTTGCCTTGTCCTTCTGAGTTCTTGTCTGCGTCTTCCGCTTACTTGATGCTTGCCTTCACAACGCATGATTCCGTACATTGCAGATGCTTGCCTTAACAACTCATGACTCCGTACGTTGCAGATGTTTGCACAACTCATGACTCCGTACATCACAGAGCAAAGCCAAGGCCCGGACATGAGAAAAGCAGAATTCGAAGTGGTTCCGACTCCCTCTTCGGTGCCACGCGCGGCAGGATGCTCTGGGCGAGCACGAAAATGACCACTTGGATCATGAAGAGGACCCTGTGTTTGCAGTCTAGTGTAGTGGTCTACATTCTAGACGTGGTCGAGATAAGATAGATGCAGACTCTTCGTGGAACTTTCGACATGGCCTCACCATCTCGGCGATAGCAAGAGTACTGAGTATGAGCCGGGGCTTAGTTTAGATTTGTACCAAGCTCAATATTGCAAGTACTTCAAGGTAACCATACAAGCAAACAAGGAATTCACGCCTCCTACTGCCGCAGGGATCGGCAGGGCTTCGGTGATGAAGCCAGCCAAATTGCTATCAGGTCTACTACAGGGGTGATAAGAAGGGCTTCTGGGGTTGCAAGCGGGTTTTAAGGGTTCAACGAAAAGGAAGCGACCGCTCTATGTTTGGGAACCTAAGGCATGAGTGGAAACGTTTCGTGTGCGGATTCAGCATAGGGACACCTCGTCAACCGCCATAAGGAAAAGCCTTCTATGCATATAGACAAGCTACTGAGACTTGGCTGTAACATGCTGTAACCTCACATGATTATTGGTATTACCGTCGCCATTCTTGCTATGTCTATCATCAACATCAAAACTCGCACTATAAGCCCTACATTAGAAGCTAAACCCTAAGGCCCTCTGTTGACATAAGTTGCTGGGACAAGACAGAACATCCCAGCTTTGGCAAGGCCTGCTCTTCAGGAACTCAATGCTGGCCAGGCGTGACCAGAGCATGTTAAAAACAAAGCTCACCACTGGGTGGCGCATGAGCTTTGGGTCCTTAGCAGTGCAAAACAGATAGAAAGGGGTGATAGTTGTTATCAATGTGTCAGATAGATGGTGGTGATAGTTGTTGCCAATGTGTCTGAACTGTGAAGCTGGTGATGGACAAAACGACCGGGATATGGTGGGTTGTGCCACCGTTCGCCAACGCTTGCTCTTTGCCCAGCTCTCGCCGAAACGTACCCTGCGCTGATTCTCATCAAGCGGCCCCGGTCTTAATTATCACCGAGATCTGCTTGGCATTGAAGAGGCCCTCTTGATCTTGGATCAAGTGCTTGACATAGTAATTCACGCGCCTCCTTGAATTGCGAGAGCGGCTTAGGTTTTGAATATGTAGTTTACATGCATATATATATATGTATGTATGTATGTATGTATTTACGTATGTATGTATGTGTGTATGTATGTACGTATGTATGTACGTATGTATGTGTGTATGTACATATATATATATATATACATATTCATATAAACATATATACACATACATCGGATCTACAGGATATAAGAGCTCTGGTACAGGTATGTTAGGGGCCTGCGATTTCGGCTCTGGCTTGTTGGTGTGACATTAAGGTGCTGTGCAGACTTAGATTAGGTCCAACACCCCTGAAGCTGCAACAGAACACCTGTGTCACGATTGCCGTGTTCCCTGGCGGCTCCAGTTTCGTTACATGGCATGTTACTCATGTGTATATAGGTGTATGTACAACATATATAATGTGTATATATATATTTTTTTTATTTCTGCGTATGTATACGTGTGTGTTGCACGTATGCGTAACAAATAGTCTGTATGGAGGGAGCAGGCGCTCGACCAAGCAAAACAGACTAGAGCGCACAACCATAGTCTTGCTTCATGTGGACCTCATACAAACGCAGGTCTTGTTAGCTGGCATCGATACATCCAAACCTTAAGTTGTCAGAGAGTGGGTCGCTGCTGCCCTGAACCAGCAGCCGAGACTCGTCTTGTTCTGGGTTACCTTCGATCTCCAAAGCAGGCCTCAGACAAGTTTTGCGCATCTGCAGTCGTCCTCCTCCATGCCGAGCATCCCGGAAGCCAGCAGAGTGTCAACTTCGGAACTCTCTTGCAGCACCACCACCATCATCAGCATCTACACCATCATCAGCGACATCAAGACCTTCATCTCGAACGGTACCATGGACCAACATGGGGGTCCTCATCGTTTGGCCCGCAGTCGTCAACATCGCTATCATGCTTTGCCATAATCTATCATAACCTGATATTTTGTTACAATTAACATCATCATTAAGCCATCAACAGCAGTCACACAAGTGCCATCGTCATCGTCATCCACCACTTCCTCATCGGCCTCACCAACAGCAGATGCACCGGTCAGCAATCTGCTCGAAGGACGGCAATACATTGAAACCACCAAAACAGTGTTTTTTCGCAGCGGCGGCAAACCACAACCCATCAAGAGCGCAAGACATCGTACTAAACATCGAGGTGGTGATGTGCTTTTTGTCATTCCTGTGCGGAAAAGTGACACGAACACACTCAATTCGAAACAGTGGGTAGCGCATCTCCACTCTTGGCGAGATGCCATTGAGTAGGGCTGGAAGCAGCCCCTGGCCCCGTGTGGCACCTCAGCTTGCAACTATGCCTTGGCACCAGCACCCGTCGTCTTGTTGGTCTTGCTACTTGCCGCCGATGCTTTCCTTCCTGTTTCAATGAGAACGATTTCGGCATGAATGTCAAGCTTCTATCTGACACGGGGCATGGTTTGGGCTCAGGCACGATGGACAAGCTGAGGCCGTTAGCTATGCGTTATGCGGCAAGCTGGCCATACTGGACCTTTGCAGCAACCCTACAGCATAAAGCTTAATTCCTACATCCTACACCCCCTGAGGCTCCAGCTAAGGATGTTCAAGATGTCAGGATGTCGCTCGAAGAGCGCATCGTAGCCTGGACACGAAGGTCCCACTTTTACAGTTTATGGTTTCGGGATTGGGGTACTGGGGAATCTGAAGAAGGAAGCCGTACCTATTCTGGCCCACTGTTCTTAGAGAACTAGAGTTGTCGGTAAACAAATGGGCAAGACCGACTCATGGAGAGAAGAGAACGGAGGATACCAAGGGGCAATCACCAAAGTGAGAGAGAGAGAGAGATACACACACACACATACATACATATATATATATATTGATATTGATATTTATGTTTATATTTATATTTATACATATACATCAACAGACCCGCACATGTTTATGCGAGTAGATTGTAAAATTATATACAATTTTTGAATGCATACACAGGTACAGATGATATAGCGACCTAGTACAACATACATCTCCAAAAGGCTCAGGTGTTGCTCCAAGGCTCCATAGTAGTAGTTGTCGCGGTCGGCACCTGCAGATTGATAATATGCGTTTCTTGTTTTATAACATCGGCCTTCCTTTGTTCTCTGCAGCAACATTAGAAGGCTTTTTTGCCTCCCACCTTGCTAGGACGAATCTACGGCAGGTTTCCGGTTTAGGCTTTCTCGGCAGGAGATTCAGAACAGATGAGCTCAGATGATGACTAAGTCTTAGAGCTCTCTGTGTCCTCCAGCCGGGGTTCAGGGCGCATATCTATTTAGCTGCTACACAGACACACAATCACAACGAAACAGGTGCAGTCTGCGCACATGTGCTAGGACTGACAGCGAATGTCGAGCTGCCGAATAGGATGCACTACTGAGCAATTAAAAAGTAAGATCAGACACACCCCCAGGCCCGAATCCAAGGCCCTTCCCCATGCGGCAAGGCGCGGATGGTCAGCAAGTCGTCGATCATCGCGCGGGCGACTTGGAAGCTGCCACTCCTCAGCAAATGCTTATGAAGGGTGCATAACTCGCCTATTTCGTTTCCGCAGTGGAAACTTCCATACCTCTAGTCTATGAACCAAAAACGTCCAAACAAACAAACATGCTAGTAAACCATACATAAACAGCCTTGTTTATTCGTGACAGTATGTGTTTTTGCATTCAAAAAACCTATACATATAAATATATATATATATGTGCCTATCCATCTACCTGTCTGTATCTATTGACTGGCTGATTGATTGATTGATTGATTCTTTGGTTGGTTGGTTGGTTGGTTGGTTGATTGGTTGGCTGTTTGGCTTGTTGGTTGGTTGATTGATGATGATCACGGTGGTGGTGGTGGTGGTGGTGGCGGTGATTATAAACACATGCTTGTAAAGACTGCGTCTGTGCATATGGGTACACATACGTATGTGTGTACCACCCGACCCACCATGCTCTCAGCCCTAGCTAGACAGCTAGGCCCTAGCATCCCTTCACATGCAAAAACTCCGGTATTTGGAGACCATGGGGCCGGCTAGTGGGGTCGCGGAACCGCCAACAGTCACAACAAAACTCAACTCGTCACTGACCGAGTATGGCGTGTGCGACTGTACAAGGTTTTCTTGTGGTGCTGTTAGCATAAATATGCAAGCTTGATTTGTTTTTTGCCATGCTTGCTGCAATAATTCTTAATTTTGTTTCTGGCCGAATAATGTTACTACCAGTACTACCATGAAACGCAATTACCGGATGTCGAACTCAATTAGCGGGATCCTTGAACGCTAAAGGCATCAACCACACTTGCCCACCTGGATTTGTCCATGTAGTTAAACCCTAGCCCTAAACCCTAGACCCTAAAGTAGAACATAGACAATCATCTCATAGACCCCTGAACCCTTAACCTTGTCACTTGCATATTCGGCCCGCGATACTTCCGCAGGAAACTGCAGAAAATACACACGCCGTGAATTCGACCAAAATAAACAGGGGCCATAACAATCTAGACTCGGGTTTTGGTGGTATGTCATACTTTAGTTCTTGAATAAGTCACTCGAGGAAAAATATCGGTAATTACTCAGGCTTCTAAATCAATTGTAGTCAGACAGGTGTAGCCTGAACACCGTGAGTGGAGGTTAGCGAATCAAGAATACCAGCGACAATCAAAAAGTGCAGGGAGAGTATTTTTAGCTAGCTAGTAGCCAATCAACATTTTGCCCAAGAGTCTTGATCGCCCAGTCCAGCGGAGAGATGGACTGAGTGCCGACCTTGTAGTGGGCATCTAACTGGTTCTGCCGCTGCAACCACTACTACTACTACTACGACGACGACGACGACGTCGACGACGTTGCCTATGAGTACCACTACCAGCTGTCGACTTGTGCCGCAACTGGGCTTCCAATTGATTCCCCATCTTTAAGCAGGCTGGCACATGTTCTAAATCCAGAAGGTAGTTCTCATGTCGAGTTTCCTGTTCACTAGTTCACGGGATTCTGAGGACGCAGGTCTGCCTTTTGGTGATAGCCGGAAAGCAAGCTCCGATCAGAGTGCCGAATTCTGAACATGCATCTGAAACATGGTTTGACTTCATGCTTCTTGTAGCACGGATTTGCTTTTTTTGTGCACTGCTGCCTAGGGTGCTGCTGGTTGCAGGTTGCAGCAGAACCTCATTCTTGTTATTGATCCTCTTCTTAACCGTTCTTCAGCTCTTATCATAGCACCAAAACTATCAGTACGGCTTGTTGTGCTGATTACATGTTGTCATTTTGGTATCACTTGCTGCGATGATGTCTATGCTACCGGCCCTTTCGGGGTGAATCTAAAATGATCCCGACGACCAGTGGAAGCCATTGGCTCTATTCGGTTGAGGCTTCAGCCACTGCAGAGCAATCCTGACTCCGTTGCTCTGACTGGCCAAAATTGCAGCACGAATGTGTGGATGCTCCCACCGTTTTTGCATTACACGCCGGACATGGGAGCTCTGATCCCGACAAGCAGTGGTGCTTAAAGACTCAGCAGCAGAATCCTGAAAGCTACAGCTAACTGAACAGAGAAGGAACTGTGATCCGAAGCATCTCCATCGCTCGCTGCGATCTTCCGGAGATTGCAATGGCCTCGGACGTTCGGAGAGTCTATTGCTGATCGATTTGCCCTACATTGGCCCAGAGTTTTGGCCGAGGAAGAAGTCCTGTTCAGAAACGTGAGACTGCATAAGCCCAAAGCTATCATGTCTCGAAAGAAGTGAGTGAACGCGTGAAGTGAGTGAAAAAGCAAGGAACAAAGGGACACACTCCGCTCTACCACTAACCTAACAGATGCCTGAAAAAGCAAAACGAACCCCCTCTTCTTTCGCTGCTCTTCATTATTGTGCTTTGCTTGTGTTGTGTCTTTTTCAATGTTAAGCAAGAAAAGCACAACACAATTAAAACACTGGCCAAAAGAAAAGAGAAATGAAATAAAACCAAGCACGCACATTTATCTTGCATCTATGTCATTATCTTTTCTTTTGCTATATTTCCTGATAATATTACGATTGAGGCACGAATGAAGAAAAGCGGTAAGGAATGCACGCGCTTTGTTCATTCGTTCCCCGGGTTAATGTAATAAAAGAAATATAGCGAAAAGAGCAAAGCGAGAGAAAGCATGATTTCATTTTGTTAAGATAAACCCAGGGCGCGAGTTACAATTGAAAATAAAAGCGTGCAATAGTTTACCTATTACTTTTAATTAACTGAAACACGTGCGTTACGCTTCACTTTAAACACATGGAATAGGTGTCTCGGTAGTAGATTATGGGGAATGGAAGCGAAGCGAAACCAACATTATTTTGTAAAGGTAAATGTCGGCCCGTTCCATATTCTTACATTAGCTTGTGGGTCATAATAGGATGTGGCGTTCATTTCGTTCACTAATCTCACATCTAGCTAACATTACACATATGATTGAACAAGGATCCCAAGAAAACCCAATATTCCAAGATGTGAGTGGGTGGTGCTTTTCTTTAACTAAATAAAATGTAGCGTAAGGATCGCACGGTTCATCTCATTTAGTAAAGAAAAGCACACCCACGACATGCGGAACGCCGGAAAAGAGAGAGACTAAGGCATTAAGGGAAAAGAAACAAGTGACAGAGGAGCGCGTGTTCTTAGGTCCTTAATTTTGTTTTTTGGGGCCTGCATTCTAAGTAATCCCTTCCCACGATTATTAAACCCCCCCCTAATATTAA
>CAJNJA010012213.1:0-13247 GCA_905231915.1 Symbiodinium necroappetens | reverse complement strand
GTACACCGAGAGCCATGGGGAGAACTGAGACCGTCCCATATCAGCTTGGCCTATATAAATAAATAAATAAATATATATATATATATAAATATGTGTATGTATGTATGTATGTATGTATGTATGTATGTATGTATGTGTGTGTATATATATATAGGTACTTATATTATATTATACATATATATATATATGCATATCTTTATATACACTAGAAATGTATTATTACTCTGTACATGTTATACCAATATTTTCTTAATCTAGGTTCAGTTGCAGGCAGGGACCTAGCATGCTGTCGCCAGTTAAGGTCCGTAGGAATCTGGGGTCAATCGCCGCGACCAGGAGTCTGTTGCGACCGCAGTTGCAGATAACTTGCTCATCCGTTAGCCTGAATCTTCGAAAACCCGGGGCCCGAATCTTCCTGAAGGAAGATGAACGTTCCACCGCTTGCGACAATGCCCTAAAAGATTTGCCAGTCTGGTTCATGGCTTTTTGGTTTGGGGGTACCCAGCTTGAAGTTTGAAGGGCATCTAGGATTTAGGCTTTAGGGTTAGGCGAGCCTTCAGGAGTTTGGGTTCGGGCTTCCCGCTGCTAACTAGGACCAACTAGGATCCCATGCTCCTCCCTTGTTTTGCAAGGACATGACGATGCGCGCATATGGAGGATGCCACCCATGTGCCTCGTCTCATTCTCCACGTGGAGCTGTGGAAGCTAAAGTTTCAACCCTGAAGCACCCAAGCCGAAGCAAAAGCCCAAGGAAAAACCGCTAGCATACAGGAGTAAACTCCTAAACTCTTAAAACCACACATGTAGGAGATTTAGAAAAGAGCCGAGCCTTCAAAAGGGACCCTGCGGAGCAGAATCCTCATTTTCGGACCCCAGAAGAAGAGTTTTCTAATTCCCAGAAACTCTAACAGACTTTGGGCTCAAAGGGGCTCCAATTCGTTGCTGAAGTTTAGGGTTCGCGGTATCGGGGTGTGATGAGGGTATTAGGAACCCAAAACCCTAAGCCTTTGGGGTATTGGGCTGTGGGGGTTTAGGCTTTCCTGCGCCCTAATGTCGCAGGGCAACATAGAACCCTGAAGCCGGAAGCCTCTAAGAGAAACTGCTTCCTTATTATCATTATAGTATAATGGGCCCCAACACCCTATTCTAATTATAAAGGCTTCTACATTAAGCTGCTGAACCCTACGCCCCTGAACCTGGTAAGGTAGAACCTTGCAAAAGTCAATAGAACCTTCTAGCACAACGCCGTAAACTAAATAGAACATGGAGGCGTTTGAGTAGAACCCCAACAAAACCCTATGGAACCTCATACCCACGCGGAGGTTGGCGCACTGGTCGGCAATTGCTAGCATTCGCAAGGCGCGAAATTATGTACGGATGTATGGAAGCCCGAATAATATCTTCAGTTTAGTACAGAATCCCCCTTCAACATTAATCGCGTCCCTATATGAAATGACAGCAAGCACGAGTGCCGACAGCCAACGATTTGGGGTTCCACGTTTGATCGAACTCTTGGTTTGTAGCTGCGCTGAACCCTCAACTCTTGTCAGTTTGGGCTTACAGGTCTGTGGAGTGTCGGGTCTTGACGGGCTCCGGGTCTCGGGCCTCGGCAGTTTAGGGTTTAGTGTCTTTCTGGGCTTTGGGCTTGTGAGTGTTGGGATTTGGGATCACAGGTTTGGAGTTCGGAGCTTGTGGTCCGCAAACATATTGACATGTCTGTTTTTCGGGACAATGTTAAGACGCCTAAACCCTGAATCCCCAAACCCTAAAGCCTGAACCGGGACGGCACAGACGGCTCTTCACACACCTACACACCCACACCACGCACCCACACACCCACGCACGCACGCACGCACGCACGCACGCACGCACGCACGCACGCACGCACGCACGCACGCGCGCGCGCACGCACGCACGCACGCACGCAGGCACGCACGCACGCAAGCACGCACGTACGCAAACATCACATACATGAGCGCTGACACTTTACACATACCTCAAATTGTTTGTCGATCGAGTTGTGGTCGCCGTGGTCTGCGATGATCCATGCCATCCACTGTACTGCATGATCTCAAGACCATCATCGATGAAGATGACACGACTACATGACTTTATGTGGAGGACCATCCGACCGACCCACCCACACCCACCCGCCCGCATGTGCATATCTTTCTGCCTGTTAGCCTGTCTTTCTGTCTGTCTATGTTTCTGTCTGTTTGTCTATCTAGCTATCTATCGAGTGTAGCAGTGTAGCACACGTTGTCGCGAAACCTGTTGTTTTTGCGGGTTTAGGGCCGTTTAGGGGCTTGTTTTTTGTGCTTTGCGCAGGAGTGCAACTTCACCTGCATCCCGCCGTTCGTTGGTGACATGGAAGTAGCCCACTGCCCTCATGCAGCTTTGCTGAGGTTGGAATTTGTCGGTTGGGTAGCATTGGATCGAACCTAACCTAGAGTCGTTTTACTAGGACAGGGCAACGTTTGTCTGAGGTTTAGTGGTGCAGGCTTAGGGTTTTGGGTTTAAGTTGCAGGGTCCTGTCTAAGCGGCCCAGGACAACCAGGATGCGGCTGGTGGCCTGGTATGGTCCCTGCCGCGGTGCGTCATGCCCTTCTGCGACGAGCCAGTCGGGGAAGGCACCTGTGGCATGGCCTACTGATACTGCCAAGCACTTTTGTTCGCTCGTGCAATCATATATCTTTATGCTCATGGTCTCCATAGTGCTCAGCCTGTTATCCGTATTCAAATCATTCATTGGGTTCCAATGTCGGGTTTGCGTTTATGATTTGCCTCTCTCAGAATTGTTGGAATGCAACCCCAAGCCCCCACAGTCCTGCTTGAGAGGATACCAGCGGACCACCTCTGGCTGGCATTGCGCTCCTGGCTATGCCGGCACTGTGAGGTCGAGCTGCGAGTCTTCTTGGGCCGCATGGCTTAGGTGACAGGGTTCTCCACAATAGGGCCCCTTGATCTTGGATCGTCTTTAAGAAGGATGCTTCTACTTAGTGTGTGTATACGTGTGAATATACGTATACACCGTAGTAATCAGGATCATCATACTGAGCATGAGCATTGTAATGTTCGCCATAATCATCATCATCATCGTCATCATCATCACACCGTCACCATCACCACCACCACCACCACCACCGCCGCCGCCACCACCACCACCACCACCACCGTCACCACCATCACCATCACCGTCACCACCATCACCATCATCATCATCACCACCATCACCATCATCATCATCATCAGCATCATCATCAGCATCATCAGCATCACCACCCTCACCAACATCATTAACATCGTCAAGATCATCATCATCACCAATCGTCTTCGTCATCATCACCAACATCGTCATCAGCAGCACAGCACTGACAACTATCATAACAATGAGTATAGTCTGAAGCATCACAAATAAGCACAACAATTGTAATAACCATACCAGGCAGAATAACCACACTAGTCAGAGTGTTCAGAATAACCAGAAGAATCAGACGATTCAGAACAATCAGAAGAACCAGAATCACAAAAAGACCATGATCGTCATGATTATATTCATAGAAAATGAGTCCCGGTGCTCTTCCAAGGATTGCTGCGAGGTTCATCTGGCTCTTGAAGGCTGCAATCCCATATTGGGATGTGCCGTGCCCACAGAATATGACGTCCCTTCCCATGCAGCTTACCAGAAGTGTTACTATGAGGGTTAGAGTTTAGGCTCTAGGAGGTAACACAAGAATCAAAGGGTTACTTTGAGGGTTGCCATGCCATAAGATTTAGGGCTCGAGTCGCTGAGTGCCTGCGTGAAACCTGAGGAGTGCGTGTTGGACTTCTCTGACTGTGTGAACATCTCTTCCGGGGAAAGCTGCGAGGTGTGCCAAGGCTTCATTCAAACCCTAAACTCTTTCGGTATTCCGACTAAGCAGGAGAAAGGGGGCGCAAAAAACCATCCTTCATTCAACCCTGCCTTCGGTGATGTCATTTGCCTAGCTGGTCTTGACCTTGGGATTTAGGCAGCCCTGCATACTGAGGACCTGTCGTGAGCCACATGTCGGACTGCCCACCGCGCACGCCCAAGCTCACAGCTCCGGATAGAAGTAACAATGGCAATAATTCCGAGACTAGTACTTCATGATGCTAATGAAAGCTGCAGTTTTGGCTCTTCGAACGAGCCATCAACACTTGAGGTCGCTGAGTGCCTGGACGAGAACACAGAGCCAGGGCGAAGGATTGACTGGACACCACCACGCTGTCAGGCTGCTGCTAGAAAGATTAGGGTTGATGGTTTCGGATTTAGGTTTTGTTTACCGAAAAACGCTATTATCGTCACGCACCTGCCCTCGCAAGCGAAGCCGTCGCTGAGATCCTCGACCTTCTTCTCAAGTCGACCACTGTAAGAAACTGTAAAACTATGTGGCGGCCAGATCCTTTCTTGTCCACCGCCGGAGCCTATGCCACTGGGCTATGACTACGACAACGAGACCCGGACCTACACTTGCGCAGATGGTGGGAGCCTCATGATCTTTGCATAGAAACGCTGAGGTGCTTCAGTTGGAAGACACTTGAAGGCTCTGGGTTCACTTGAGGACCATGTCTAGTGAGTCGAGTGTAGGTCTCTTCTCAGTAGCTTGTTATGATTGCGTTTCCTTGGCCAGCTGCCTGGTGCTCTCTCAGGTTATGCAGGGAGGCCTAGTGTCGCCTGTCGTGCCGGCCCATCGCCAGGGTGCGAGGTTCTGGCAGCTTCCAAGCTGCAGACTGATAGCCGCGAAGTTTCTTTCGCTGTGTTTTTTTTGGGTTCGCCGAGGAGCTCTCGGGATGTCTGCCTCTAGCAGCATGCCCTTGCCTCGGCCGCTGGGGCTCGCTCTCTCTTTGCTTCTGTTTGTAGCCGCGCGATTTTTTGCCGATCGTCAGTAGCTTCGCGGGCTCAAAGAGGTGTGCAAAGCCTTTGGGTAGATCAAAGCCATGCGATGTCGGGCAGGACGGATGGTATTTCGGGCTGGAGTGCTGCTGGCCATAGTCGCTCTGTCAAGCAGAACGCTGATTGAGTGCTTCTCCCGAGCCCCGGGCGGCAAAGTGGGGGACCCCTGTCTTCAGATCGCGGCGAGTTTCTTTGCGTGCTCAGGAATAGCCACCACTCGGCGTCCGGAAGGCTCCACAGAAACGGAAGCAGATCAGGCCCGAAGAACGAGGGGTTGCACCTGACAAGGATGAGAGGCCTTGCTCCATGATCTCCAATGCAGTGAGAATACTGTAGGAATCAGGCTGACCTAGCGGACCTAGCATCTGTAGTTCTGCAAAGCATTCCGACGAGTGCGCGAGGCCTTGGCGCCTGCTGCAGCTGCCTGGCTTCGAGCAGCCCGCAGCACAGCGGAAGGACCCGTCCACATGTTTGCCTTAGATTTCTTCGCTAGAGCCGTGACAGCTGCTGCGAAAGGTCGCAAAGACAGCGCGGCCTACTGGGAGGTCGCCTGGGAGACGACAGAGGCCTGTTTGAATCGTGTATGCCCAGTCCCGATTCCAAAGAGCTTCTTGAACCTTGCAGAGGCCTGGTGGCTACGTCCGATTGCCTTCACTGTGCCGCAGCTGAGAGAATCGAAAAAAACGGCACCTTGTGACCAGAGCCTTGTCAGGTGTCTGCCTTAGCGACCTTTGGAGCCATCCTTCAAAATCCAGACCGCTTTCGGCGCAGCGTGCAGCCGGAGCCTGTGGAGAACATGGAGGCGCTGCAGGAAGCGCTGGAACAGGCCCGCAAGGACAGTGCTGACGTCAAGGCGGCCTGCAGAGTTTTTGTGTCGGGGAGGGTTTTCGAGGATTTCCGCACAGTCGAGGAGCGGCAAGCCTGATGATTCCTGTCACTTTTTGTTCAGGCACGCAAAGCCTTGAACGGCCTCCAGCGGATGGAGCTGCCGTTCTTCGGACCTTCGGGGTAGTTTCACTCCAAAATCTGAAGCCCATCCGAGATCGAACTCCCGACCCGGAATTTCCCCTAAGCTCCCGACGAAGAGGGATTTCGAGCCGTCAAGCTTCGACAGGAACATCCTCGAGTTGGTCGAACCGCTTGGACGGTGTGGTGGTGTCTGGCAACCCAAGAGAGGGGGCTATCCAGAACTGGCAGGCTTCGGAAGCAGTTCTACGCCAAAGTGTGGAAAAGGAGTTGGGCTACCCGGTTGTCCTACACCTCCTACGAACGAAGGAGCAGGAGAATGAAGGGCCCCTTTCCAGGCCTTATGAACTTCTGGTCCGTGATGCCACGGAAACTTCCCGAGTGACAGATGCCATGATGGCGCCTCTCTCGCTAGCACTCGTCTGGTGGTGCAGCACGCAACTCGACAGCAACCCTTCGCTGCAGCAGCTGGGAGCAGTGATCCAGCCCGGCTCGTCAGCCCCGTGGATCCTCATGCTGGTCTTGCTCTTGGTGGGAGAAGTCGCGCGCACGGTCGTCGCAAGCCTGAACAGTACCAGCGTAGGCCCAAGGACCACCGCGGCCTGACATGGGACGAACTTCTTTGTTGCTTCGTGTATCCAGGCCGGTCCTCTTGACACGTTTGCCCTGCAGGACGTTCCTCCCATCGCCGCAGTTTGGCCTCATCGGGGTTTTCGCACCCGCGGCCACTGCTAGCCCCAATCGCTCCGCAGTGCCAAAGCTGAAATCAGTTTGAAGAGGAAGAGGCGGAAGAGGGATGAAGGAGTCTCGTGATGCCAGGCTAAATCGGCACAGTCGTCGGGCCTGCGACACTTGAGGCATTGGCCATTTCCCTTGCGGCCCCCGCGGCTGTCACGGTGGCATCGCTGTTGCTGTCTCTTGGGGCAGCCACTCGGAAAGATGCAACTACTAGGTGGCTTCATCCACATCAGAAAACGGGGACACCTTTGCACGCCACTGTACATTGGATTGGGGCATGCTGGATTTCTCGCGCACACACAGACATCCGAACGGGCTTTCAGTTGGTTCGTCTGTAAGATGCGTCCAAGAAACTACTTACTACGATATGCTTCCGCAGACAGGGGCAATGATGGGAAGGCAATTTTGCGTGCATCCCCCTGGAGATGTTGGAAGAGGACCCTAAACCCTAAACCCTGAACCCCAGACCCTAAACCCTAAACCCTAAACCCTTCTTTTGAAGCATGATTTGCCCCAGAAGGTCGCTGTCGGCCCGGCGGCTGTGAAGTTCAACAGACAAAACCAGGAAAGTACAGGAAACTCTTCTGTTGGGTAACTTTCTGCAGGAGAACTCAGCTGGTACCACTGCTTGAACGCTGCTTCAGACGATGACCCTCAAACTGCGAGAGAGCAATATTCAAAACTTCGGCCTTCATCGTGCGATGTGCGGAGCGCTTTGTGGACCACATTGCCTTGTTTGGTGGAAACTCCCAAGCCTGGAAGCGCTTGAGCCCTGCACCCTTAACACCCCAAAGCAGTCAAGACCCAGACTCCTAAACCTCAACCCCTGAAAGGGCTATCCATCTAAGCCCGACACCCTGTTCCCCAAGCTTCACGACCCTAAACTTGTAGAACCTTAGCCCACCTCTAAAGAGCCCTTCCACCCGTTCTCAAGGATCTTTCCCCTGATATGGTGGCACTCAAGCACAGCACCCTCGCGGGATGTGGTCCTCTGGCCTTCCTACCGGAGGATCTTCTTTTGGCATGATGATGATAATTCAGAGTATCGTAGTTGCTGACTCTTGTATGACTATGACGGTCGCTAGCGCTACTTCACGATGGTTTCTTGTACTTTGGTAAGGTGATGGTGATCATGATGATGGCGGCGATGTTGGTGGTGGTTGTGGTGATGATGATGACCATTGGTACCGGTATTACTATCAATAGTCTGATTGCTGGTGCGGATACTACTGTCAACAGTCAAATTAAGGCGTTTGTGCTTGTTACTCGCACTGTCAACACTCTTGTCAATAGTTATGATTTCACTGTTGTTGCCATCCTAGCGACTATTATTGCAATCTGTGCTGGTGTGGTTATCATTTTGCCGTTATCACTCTTACAGCTATTATGGTGATCGTGATAATGATGATCTTTATTGCCGATCTTCTTCCTATTTCGGTAGACTTCGCTATTAGCATACCCCGGTTTTTATTATATCAACTGAACTTCGGAGGGGGGGGGGGCTGCAGGTATTTTAGTGTAGTTTTGGGTTGGGGATGTGCATGCTCAGTTTATTCAGGTTATGTTGAAAGTTATGTTGTCTGCACAGCCACCATCAACGCCGTATCAGTGTGTCCGAACAGCCTTGTGGAGGCCTTTTGAAAAAGGCCTCCGCACTAAAGTGACGAAGCTCAAGCCTCGTGAATTCTGGCCTGCAACCGGACGGCTCGCAGCACACGCATCTGCTGTGATGCTGCAGATCTTGCTTGTGCTAAACCTAAACTCTAAACCCTAAACCCTACATAATCCCATTTTCGTTCTGCATGCGGCTTACCTCCTGCTATTGTGCGTCTGTTTACATGTTCATGGGTAGAAACTATCGCTAGCAGCTTCCTGTTTGCTCTTCGTAGAACTGGTATCGGCATTGCCTTGTAGTGTTGCTCATTTGATCTTACGTCTGCAGACCGTGCAGAGAAATCCAAAGACCAACTAGATCAACACGGGAACGAAACAAGGGACGCTACCAGGATCCCAAGTACACCCTCAAAGCTGGATGTCCTGGCAGGAGACCAGCGCTGTCAGGTTTGCAGCAATGCAAGGTTTGCTGATGTCTGCCTTGGTGCCTGGGAGCAGTTGGTGAGTGAGAGAGGTTTGCAGGGTCTGGCTGAGTCCACTTGGCTACCCGTTCAGGCGCTCCTTCCACAGAGTCCAGATGGACGTGCAGCCTGGTCCGTGCTGCTGGGTCGAGAGCTGCCTAGATGAAGTTGGACATGTTGCAGGGCATGTGAGCTGACAAGGACACAGAAACCCTAGACCCTGAAAGTTAAACTCTGAAGCCTAAACCCTCAGCAGACCACGTGCACTCCACAGCGGCTCACGCGGGAAATCGGCCGTAGCCAAGGAAGGCGAAGCAGCTGGCAGACAACGCCAGGGGCCCTAACTTCAGCCCTGAACCGACACCCCAAACTTCAGGCTTCAGGGTTCAGGATCTAAGGTGCAGGGTCCCGGGGACTCGGGTTTCGGTCTCTGTTGGATGAGCGGCTGCTAGATCCGAAAGCCACGCCTAAAGTTGCACCCCATTGATTTTCTTGGGGTTCTGACAGAGAAGTCGCAATTTCGGTATTTTTGATATTCATGAGAGAATGGAATGTTAGACAAAGCCGTAGAGCAGCGTACGTCGGGGGTTAGATAGTGCTGTCAAGCCACATGTGGATAGTGCCTTCATTCCGTGGCAGCAGAAGAAGAGGAGGAAGCAACCAACTGGAATGTAGCGACAGTTGCAGTCGCAATGGCAATCATAGCGATATGGAGAACGAGATGGAGCAGGAGGAAATGCAAATATGCGTCCCCTGCTGACAAGCATACGTTGCCAGAACCACCAGTGGCAGCATGGCAAGGTCAAAGGTAAGTGGAAGGTGGCTTCTCCCAAGCTGGGTTGCTTTGACTGTACTAAACCCTGCTGCTGTGGATCAGGCCAGCTATGTCTACCCACTTCTGGGCGTCTTGTCAATGTGGTGCTCATGGCATGCAAAGGGCATCAGTTCCAAAGCCACAGGGTAACAGAGAGATGAGAGACCTGAGCTGTTGGATTTCATGTTCGGATCATGTCTCCAAGCAGCTGAGGTGCTTCGGAAGCGGCTTCCTGTCGCTGCCCTTCACTTGGGCCCTTCTGCTTACAAATCTAAATCCGGAGCAGCCACCGCCGCCCTTGGAGGAGTGCTGCTTTTCGGCCGTGGGGAGTCTTTGGCAGCCTAGTGAGCTCATCCGAATTGGCAGTGCCTTGATTTCTAGACGAGCTCTGCTGCCCTCCCGTCCTTGCTGCTGTTCGCTCCGTGCCCTGCTGCGTGGTTTGCTTCTTTCCTGGTTTTTTCAGCTTTGTTCATCGTGGTGTGAACGACATTATGCGGATTAAGGCTGGCTAGCACGACGAGAGACACCTCTAAACGGAACCCAACAGCGGCATTGGCAGTACTGATGTGCGCGTTCGTCATTGCAGATCAGACTTGCCGTCTTAGGCTTCGCGGTTGAGGGTGTAGGGTTTAGGGTTCAGGGTTTAGGGGTTTAAGGTTGGAGTTTCTGATTCCAGGAGGCGTCGGAGCCCTCGGAGACCGAGCGCCGTGTCGCCTCGGTCCTGCTGGTCCTTGCGGCCGTGGCTGCTGCGCCCCTGCCCTGGACACAGATGATGGCTGCTCTGGTCGCTTGAGAGGCAGTCAAGAGAATCTCGATACTCGATGCGACCAAAAAATAGCATATGAGCATGATGAGGGCTTGTATGATGGGAGACATGACCGCAGACTCTTCAGCAGGAGAGCCGACTGCTCGATTGAGCAGGTGCAGTTCCACAAGCTGTCGCTTGTGTAGATCGTTTCATTGAAACATGTTTCGTGCAAAACGGGATGGCTTGAGCCCCAAAATGCATACTTCCTTTTCTAAAACACCTCTGATAGGGTGGAATGGAAGTTGGCTTTGCACGTCCTCGCCAGGCTCAAGGCATTCGTAATCCCCACTCCTTTGTGCAAAGAGTCGAGACAAGCTCTGGCGGCTTCGGAGCTCCGTTCCAAAGTTTGCATTGTGGTGTACAAGAACGAGGTGGTGGTTTCTGAATAACAGGGCACTGGTTTGAGAGGTCCTTACCATAAGGATGCACTACTCTACAGAGGAGAGGCCCCTCTTCTCTGAAACGTCTTCCGGGCTCGCTTGCAGCATGGAGACGAAGCCGTGCTGTCCGACACAGCTTTTCGAACTTCGGGAAGTGAGTGGCAGGCTCCTTGCAGAGTGATGCATACTGTTGCATACTCTCGGTGGAAACATGCCTCCCAGTTGGATGGGTGGCAAGACTCTGTGAAGTCACAAGAGTGTGCCGCACCTACCTGCCTCTTACTACGCCAATTTTCCTCCTGCATGCCTCCGGCCTACGCTGACATGCAAGCCGCAACTTTTCGATGCACCGTCGCATCTCAGCAAAAAAGAAGCGTGCACCCACAAACTTACTTGTCATTGCACTTCAGAGTTCAGAAAGTCTTGACGCATCAGCCAATGATGCAGTCATGTGCAGACGGTTGATTCGGCTCAGGTCCACTGCCACCCATGGACTTGCAGTGCATGATGGAGACCACGTGCGAGAACGCAATGGTCCAGCCTGGGGGTTCTTGAACCTCGCTGGCACGATTCAAGGAAATGCATTCTGGGCAGGTGCAGAGCGGTTGGTTCGAGTCTGCTAGCCTGCGAGTGACGAACTGCTGAGGCGACATTTCTTGCCGCACACCCTATATTGGCGGGACTGAGAACGCCTCGTGCCATGAATGCACGAAAGAAGACTGCAAGTGGAGCGCCCGCTCTCCTCTGCGTATCCAGGTGTCCATCAGGAAACACGGACAGTGGGACCATAGCTACCATGGATCTGCCGTTGTGCGAGCTGCGATGCGACTTGCTTGCAGATTCAGTGCAATTGCGGGAGAGTCCTTTGTTCCAGAAATCACTAGATTCAAAGAGCTCTTCTCCATTCACTTGTTTCCGTCGAGGTGAAATCCCCGCGGCGATACCACCAGGATATGAACAAACGGAGTTTGGGTGGCGTTGCGCTGACGGCTTCATAGGCTGCCGTTTGTGTCTGTCTGTCGGCCTGTCTAGCAGCCAACCTGTCTATGCGGCGTCCTGTCCGTTCGTTAACCTATGTCTAAGCATCTACAGCAACCGGCGCATATGTATTGTACGCATTGCGACTATCCCTATCTCCGTCATCGGATTCTCTGCATCTCTCTCGATGTGTCGATCTTAGTGTCTGTCCACCTGTCGTGTTCACTCTAGTCCATCCATGTATGCCACCTATCTGACGGCCTCACCTTGTACGATGTCGGTAAGCCGCCCGTCCATTCCTCCATCCACCTATCCACCCGACCACCCATCCACCCAGGCTCCTTCCCTCCCTCCATCAATCCATGCATCCATCCATCCCCCCACCTACCTGTCTGCATTTATCTTGTTTGTTTTGTAACTTCCTCCTTTTGAGAGTCAGCCCTTCTGTTGCCTGGCTATCTTTGCGTCTGACTGGCTTTCTGCCCCTTGGTCTCAGCATAGTTGCAGCTCCCTCCGTCTAAATTCATCTTCGCTGTCTCTGTCTCCTCGCTCGCAAGTTCAGCCAAAGAAGTACCTCCATCTATACACATCCTGCCGTCTGCTTACGCATACCTGGAGCCCAGCTTTACCTTGTATGCTGCTATTTTCTTGTCATGTCTGATGTTGCATGCTCTGTTTCTCAAGCCGCAAGCCTTTGCCGTGATGTGTTTCCTTGTGTGTCTTTTATGTCTTTCGACAAATCTCTATGTATAGAGGTTATGCCTCCCGGCAGCTCCTGTGGCACTTGTAAGTTTTTGCGTCTGTCCTTCTAGTTGCCTTGTCCGAGTGCAGGTCTACCTCTGTCACCTTTGCCAGTTCTGTGTCTTTACCTGCCCATCCATTTATCTATCAACCCCTGTCACGCCCCAGATTCTCTCGGGGAAGCGGATGTCAGACATCTCTTGCAGATTTCACTGCTTCAACTCGTGCAGTTCTGCCTTTGAGCCTTTGCGGAGGTGGCGTCCTGGCTCGTTGCGTGATAGACCAGGACGGCTTCAGACTTTTTCCCGCTGAAACTCAGACGAGCATTGAATGTCAGGAGACATGCAGGACATCCCTGCTGCTGGAAGGCTGCCTTCGCCTGGAGCCCTGCAAGCCACCTCCCAATCCTTCGCCGTGCCTATACGTGCGACCCTCAGGGATGCAGTTTGCAGGTCACTCCGAAGCCGAAGGAGCCTGACGAAAAGCACCCTAAACTAAACCCCTAAACACTCCAGATTCGAGCGGGCTCACCTTCATATCGTCACTTGAATGTTAGTGTTTATTGGACATCGGTCATAACGTAATGTACATGGGTCAAAGCGTAGTGAACATCGGGCACAACTTGATGGACATCGGCCATTCTCTAAATCCTTGGGTTCCGGCAGCCTTCAGCTCTATTTAGGACTTGTTCTGGGCTGTAGCATACTAGGGCGTATTCTGGGCTGTGTCAGATATAGGGTTAATTTTTTTTTAATATTTTTATTTTTTTTTTTTGGGGGGGCGGGGTGGGTCCTGGTTATAGTTCTAAGTATAATATACCCCCAAAACCCTA
>CAJNJA010012212.1:2975-13248 GCA_905231915.1 Symbiodinium necroappetens | reverse complement strand
CGAAGCCCATGTTGGGCAGGCAGTCTTGGCTAAACTAACTCACTGTTTGGGGTTTAAGGGTTTAGGGCTTAGGGTTTAGGTGTCCAGCGTACCCCCAAAAATAGGCGAAAAACACGGATTCCTCTGTGCTAGTTCGGTGTTACCCTGGGGGAACCCGGCTCAAAGATCTTCAAAGTCTAGGACATACTTCTTCTGACGGGCCTCCCATGAGCCGGGAGCAGGACTGCAAAACCGGAAACCCCAAAAACCTAAACCCCAAAAATGGCAGCACGCGCTCCACAAGGATACAGGCTCCATTCTAGAGACCAAAGGCTGTCTGGGTGAAGGTCGTAAGGCTCTTGCGGTTTGGGGGCTCAGGGTCACAGCCCAAAGACCCTAAACCCTAAACCCTAAACCCTGAACCTTAAACCCTAGCCCTGCATCTCCAAAGTCGAAATCAGAAGCCGTAAGCCTTTGAGGCACGCGCCCGGCCCGCTAAAAGTGTCCAGAGCTGCACCGCGATGTCGCAAAGCAGTGCACGCGCCTGTGCCCAGGGCCAGGCTGACGATTTTGTAGGGTTTAGGGTTTAGGGCTCAGGGGTTTAGGGGTTTAGGGGTTTAGGGGTTTGGGGTTTAGGGTTTAGGGTTTAGGGTTTAGGGTTTAAGGGCTTTTCATAGGGTTTTTAGTAGGGTTTACCAGGGTCTTAGGATTTAGTGGGGCCTTCGGGCTTCGAGGCTGCGGGAATACAGGAGGTTAGGGCTTGTGGGGTTTAAGGATTTAGGGCTCTTAGGGTTTAGGGTTTAGGTTTAGGGTTTAGGGTTTAGGGTTTAGGCCAACCCCACTTGGCAAGGGTTCTATACTATGCGATTACCTAAGGGTATTTTCTCATGACAAGCCCAGGAACACGGGTTAGGGGCTCCGTCGCCAGAGAGTGAGACCGTCACACAAAGGCACTGGCAGCCGGGCTCAATGGACTGAGGACCCTGGCAAAAAAAAAAAAAAACCTGCCCGCTTCGCACCCTGGGCTTAGGGTTTTAGCGTTTAGGGCTAGGGTTTTTGTTTTAAAGGGTTTAGGGTTCAGGGTTTAGGAACCCTTTTTCTGAAGCTCAGATGCAAGACTCCATTGCCAGTGCCGAAGATGAAGATCCCCACTTAAACCCTAAACCCTAAACCCTGAACCCCTAGACACCTAAACCCTAAACCCCTAAACCCCTAAAACCCTAAGCCCTAAACCGAAACCCTAACCACCGGAGCCAAGTCCAGGGGCCTTCTGGCAGGCAGCAATGCAAGTAAGTGCCTCAAGAAAAGAGGCGGGACTGAGATGGAGGCTCCGGGGTTTAGGGGTTTAGGGGTTTAGGGGTTCGGGAGTTTAGGGGATTTGGGTTTAGGGGTTTAGGGTTTAGGGTTTAGGGCTTCGGGCTCCCGAATCCCTACCTGGGACCCCATAAAGAACCTACTTTTTTTTTGGGGGTGGGGGGGGGGTTCCTTCTGATGAGTTCTTTTATATTAAGTCCTTAAAAGAGGGTAGGTTATTTTGGGGTTTTAAGGTAAACCCTAAGGGGCTCGTTTGGCTAGGGTCCCTCGGGTCTGGGAGCATGAAGGCTTGGGAGATTCCCGATCACACAACAACGCTAGTCTAGGGGTTAGGTTTTTATGGCTTGAGGGTTTAGGGTTTAGGGTTTTAGGGTTTAGGGGTTTAGGGGTTTAGGGGTTAGGGTTTATGGCTTGAGGGTTTAGGGGTTTAGGGTTTAGGGTTTATGGCTTGGGGTTGAAGGTGCTGAACCCTACATCCTGACATGTAAAGCCCTAAGGAAGGGAAACCCGGGGTTCTAACGCATCTGAAACCCCTGGAACCCCTAAACCCCTGCTGTCGGGCCTAAATAATTACCAATAGTATTCCCAAGGACTCCTGATTACAACTGTACGATAAAGCAGCCCAAAAAACCCTATTCTAATTATCAAGGCCCCTACAGTACACGCTAAACCCCTAAACGCTACAAACCCTAAACCTCTTAATTCCCACCCCTACACCCTAAATTCTAAACCCTACACCCTATCCCCCTAAACCCATCCCCCTTAACCCAAAATCCGAAACCCCTTGCAGTTAGTGCTTCTTCGAATTTCGCAGACCGTGGAACAGTTTGAAAAAGACGTAGGGTTTAGGGTTTAGGGTCCAGGGTTTAGGGCTTAGGACCGCCTCTCCCGTCTCCCGTACTTCACGCGGACCGTAATGCTATAGGGCCGTCACAAAGCGAGGGTTTGTTTAACAAGGGTAGGCAATACTCTTCCTCCTATGCTGATAATCGCAATGTATTCTTATCGCTACTGTTGCAATCATCGCTATAACATCAGCTTCGTGACCATAGACACTCCACGCTACAATTTGCATACTTACTTCATTTGCTGTGGCTATCTAACCCTTGCAAGAGTCGCACGATCCTTTTCTGGCCGACTGCAGTAGGTCAACGATGTCCCAGCGACAAGAAACCATCGCCATGTCCGCAGCCTGCAAATCCCCACAGACACTTTGGTCGGCACCGGCCTCCAACAACAGTCGGACGATTTGCAGATCCGGACGACCTGATGTGATTGCCAAACCCAGCGGCATGTAGACCGGACCACCCTTGTTGCTGTCTGCCTGCGCCTCCAAAAGAAGGCGGACGACCGCTCTGTGGCCTTCGTTGGCTGCTAACCCCAATGGGGTGTCTCCCCGTGCCTGGGAACACCCTTCTGTCTCCGCCCTCGCCTCCAGTGATAGTCGCACGATCTCTGCATTGCCTTCTTGAGCTGCTACGCAGAGCGGCGTGGCCCATCCACAGGCTCTGTTCTTATCTGCCGAGGCTTCCAGCCGAAGCTCTACTACACTGCCATGGGCCGGCCTGAAATCGCAGGCCGGCCCACGGCAGAGTAGTAGAGCTTCTGCATCTCCTCTACCCTCTTCCCGTCACCATCCCTGGCATACCGGCCCAGTAGACGCACACAGCTGGAAATCCCCTGGCTCCAGGCCTGCGTCATCCTCGAGAATTTCCTCATCCTTCAGCAACCTCTGCCTGAAGCGCGGCATGCCGCAAAGCCTTTCCAGGCGATGCTTCAAGTTTCGTACATTGCCGATGATCTCCACGTCCTCCCTGCAGACGGCTATGGGTTCTTCCCCCGAGGCTCTGAAAACTCGCAGTGCCTGGTCGCAGGAGCCATGGCTGCATACTATGCGTGCACCCCGACGGCGCGGTAGTTCCTAAACCCTAAATCCCTAAACTTCAGCCCTAAGCCCCCAGTACCTTGCTTACGGATTCAAGTCATGGAGCTCGCGTAAATCCGCATGGGTTTGAACAACTAGAACAAGGGTCTGGGGGGTATACAACACAATACTTATCTGGACGACATTTCTGCATATGGGTAGTTCTCTCTAAACCCTAAACGCTTTTTAAGTCCCCAAATATGGTACGGCACCCTTATAAAAAGGACCCTGAAAGGGAGACCCTACTTTAGAGAACAAACCATATAGCTCCGGGAGTTCGCTGCTCTCTTTGTGGCCTCGCTTCACAACTCTCATGAGCAGCTACTATGATCCCGGAAAGCTCAGCCGATCAAGCTTCTACAAGGGCCTAGAAAGGGGTGTCGAGACGGGTTTGTAGAGCTTCATAGGTGATTCTATAGGTTTTCATAAGAGGTTCATGCGGTTTGATGCGAGGTTAGATATGAAAGCTCCCAAAGTCAAGAAAGCTGTCGTTGGCCGCAAAGGCTCGGTAGCTCGTCGGCAGGCTGCAACAGCCCTCAACCTGCACTCCCCCATGGGTTTAGGGTTTAGTGTTTAGGGTTTCCCGCCTTGATCTCACACGGTATCCTACGTGATGATGCAGTTTCGAACCCTTCGAAGGAACAACGCATCTTGCTTTCCCTGCTTCCTCCCGAAGCTGCGGAGCAACTTGGCGCATGAGCCGCAAACCCTAAACTCCCAATTCACAGCTTTGGCCCATAGAGGACCCTGACATACCAGAACATGTACCTCCATCCTCAAACCCTTAATACCCAAACCCACAGATGAGACTCCCAGTTTAGGAGACCACTGGAAGACCACTCTCCAAAAACCCCTCTGAATCAGAAACCCCGCAGCCCTAAACCCTGCTCCCTCAACCCTAAACCCTAAGCTCGAAACCCCGACACCCTCTGACGAAACCGAGCTGCATAAAGCGTGAGAGCCTTCATGAGCACATATTGATCCTGGGCTTCGAAGAGGCCTTTTAGGGGCTTAGGGTTTAGGGTTTAAGGTTTTTTTTGTCCTGGGCCTCAAAGGGTTTGGGGTTTAGGCTCTTTTGATCCTGGCCATCTGATGGGTCTCGGAAAAAGGCTTTCTGGGGTTCTGTAGGCTTCCCATGTAGGGGCTTCTAGCAGGTCTTTATAGGGGTTTGCTGATCATCACCTTGATCATTCATGTTGGTGTTCTCATCACTTGTGCCAGTAGCCATGTTAATCTTCTCTGTTTCGCTCCAGTTACAGAAACGCGTCACCATGGGCTTACAACAACAAGCACTCGAATTTTGACTCAACCAAAGCATCCGTATGCTTAAAGCATGATGCTCAGGGTTCATGAGGTGCCGGCTCTGCCTAGCATGCTGGCTTCTGCCTTCATTAGGGTTCAGGGTGTAGGGTTTAGGGTTCAGGGTTGGGGTTTAAGGTTCGCCTGTCATGGCAAACTTGACATCCCTGGGCTCAGTCCTCAAGCCTTCAGGGCTAATTCACACACGAGTGGAAGGGAACTCAACAGGGTTATCTAGGGCTGCGCAGGGCCTAAACCCTAAACCCCATATCAACAATCCTGCGAGGGATTTAAGGGTTTTGGGCTAAATCCTAAAAGCCTAAATCAAATCTCTTTAGAGGCTTTCAGGCGAATTCGGACGCCTAGGCCAGGACTTGGGAACTCTTTCTGGCTCGTAGGGCTTGCAGGGTTCGTAGGGTTCAGAGTTTAGGCCTTAAAGCTTTCATGGTTTGTCAGGGCTTCTCCTGAACATTGCAGGATATCTTATCGGCAACTTTAGCTACCACCTGTCGCATGCCCCGAAACCCAAGCCCCTAAACCAGCTGCTACTTCAGCCACGACCGAGGCCTGGGCATACAGAGGTTGCGAGGCCTGAGGGGGGGCCGCAAAGTGACGGGGAGTTGCGGGAACGGCTGAGGATTTGGGGGGGTTTAGAGGGCTTCCTGGAGCTCAACGGCGCGGCGTTTTTGAGTTTAGGGTGTAAGCTCGGGGTCTAGGGCCACCTCGAAGCGAGCGGCACTGCAAGGAGTAAAGGCGGAAAACAGGGTGACAAAAGTGCACCACAAGCTTCTGATCGGCCATCCCTCCCCCCCGTCGCAAGTGGCGTCCGACATGCGCAAGTCTCTGTCTGTTCAGGTCAGAACTCGTAAGAACGTCTGATGTAAACCCCTGAACCCTACACCCCAAACCCTATTGACCCCTTGAGATCCCGGAAGCCCTGGTAAAGGCAGGCCTGTAAGTGCGCAAGCCCTAAACCCTAACCCCCAAAACCCCTAAAACCCTAAAGCCCTAAAACCCTAAAACCCTAAACCCTAAAACCTAAAAAACCCTAAAACCCTTAACCCTAAAACCCCAACCCCTCTCAGGCCGGCAGAACGGTCTGAACCTTGACGTGCACCCCGGACAAACAACCAACCGCCCACCCCACTAAAAAGACAGGGATCCTATCAGTGCCACTCCAACTTTCTATTCCGTTTCTGGGCTGTAGTTTTGGGGCCCTGAGAAGTATTTATGAATAGGTACCTCCAAAGAAACCATAAAGGAAATTTCAAAGTTTCCCAAAATTGCCACCTGGTTTATTTCAGGGATCTAAAGCCCCGATTACAAATCTGTACTTTAACAACCCCTTCATGCAGCGTTCTCACAAAACTATACACACCTGCAAAAGCCTACAAAGACCACTGCTGTGCGCGAACCCCTCAAGCCCCGTAGGCCTCGTTGCCGTACAAGGCCTGCGCTTTCGACTGTTCAAGCTTCGGGCTCAGGGTTTAAGGTTTCAACGTTCAGGGTTTTGGGTCCAGGCTTCAGTTAACCTTAAACCCTAAACCCCTAAACCCTAAACCCCTAAACCCCTAAACCCTAAACCCCTAAAGACCGCTTGTAGGGTTCAGCTTCAGTCTGGGGTGTTGCGGCTGATGATATAGATCCTGCATTACCTTTTGAGAACTGTGGGAAATATGGTATATATTCCTCATTTAGGGTAATGCAGGATTTAAATCATCAACCCTAAACCCTAAACCCTAAACCCTAACCGTGGGGTTAGGACTTGGGGGGGGGTCTCGGGAGTCCGAGGGTTTTCGGAGTTGGGTTCGTCAGAGCTCGAAGGCTGAGCTTCGTACCACAGGGGGGGGGGGTTTAGGGTTTAGGGCTTTAGAGTTTGGGGCTTAGGGCTTAAGCCGGGCTTAGGGTTTAGGGTTTAGGGTTTAGGGCTTAGGGCTTAGGTTTTAGGGTTTGGGGGGGGCATATCTGTAATGAGTAACCCTAAGGGATGGCCTGGCGATTCACAACTGTCAGCTCTAGAAGAGCACGTCTCTGAACCAAAGAGTTTAGGGTTTTGGGCTTGGGGTAATGAGCGGCTGAGGAAAGGCAAAGACTGAGCTTCTAACTAAGGGCTGAAGCTCAAAGCACCTGGACTGCGAGTTTGGGGTTTGGGATATATAAACAAAGATCAGGGTTTAGAGTTTGGGGCTTAGGGTGCAGGGTTTCGGGTTTTGGGGGGTTGGGATTTAAGTCTAAGCTTGGCTCAGGCTTTGAAGACTAAGAGGGTGAAAGACATCTCCGCTTTGAAGGCTCCAACAGCAACAAAAAGCTCAAGACCCGAAATCAAAAAGCCCCAAATCCCCAACTCTTAGGCCTGTAAACCGCTGTAGCAACCTTACCGAGCCCGATAAGACCTTGCTCAACTTGTGAAACTCCTTCAAGTCTTAATGAAAGGCTCCGAAAATGCCCAACAGGCTTCTGAAACCCCACAAAAGCCCAAACCCTTAGCCCTTAACCCGAAACCCTAAGGACTAAACCCCCATAGAGCCCTAAACCCTAAACCCTAAACTCTAAACCCCCAAATAAACCCCTAAACCCTAAACCCCAAACCCCTAAACTCAAACCCCAAGCCCCTAAACTCAAACCCCAAGCCCTAAAACCCCAAGCCCTGAGCCCAAAACCCCTGAGAGAGCCAAGCCCCAGGCTCGACCCTCGCAGGACCCACTGGCTTGTGGAATCTTCCTGGAGCTGTTGAAGGGCAGGGGTTTAGGGTTTAGTTTAGAGCTGTTGAAGGGCAGAGAACGCAATACCCCTTAATTAAGGAATATACCTTAAATTTTTGGGGCCTTAATAATACGATTTAAGGTAGATTCCTGAATTAAGGGGTATTGGGTTCTCTGGGAAGGGCAGTGGAAAGAAAAGGGTTTAGGGTGGAGGAAGTAAGGCTTTGGCTTGGGGTCTAGGGTGCAGGAACTTGGGACATGTTTAGAGGAGTTGCAGGCGTTTTGGGGCTTGTTGTCTGAAGCTGAAGGGTTGTTTGTTACTTGTGCTGGGGATCTCGTATTTGGAACTTGGGGTGTGGAGGGTTCGGGGCGTTAGGGCTGGGCAGCTTAGTCAAGAGGCTAAGGCAAATTAAGGGTTTACAAGGTCAAGGAGTCCGGGAGGGGGGATGAAGATGCTTTGCCTTTGATTTGTTCTGGATTCAGACTTCTTTACGGCATGGGTTTCAGGTTCAGGGTAGGGGATTGAGGTTTAAAGATTGCTAGCCTTCGGGTTGCTTAGGCACCTGCACAGAAGGCACCGGACGTTCCACACGCGAACCACAGACAAACCTGGGCCGCCCACCTCTGCATCATGAAGGACGTCATTTTCACATGCGAAGATGTTGTGTTATGAACGATAAGACGGTCTCGGCCATCTTCCGATGGCTTGAGCCCCAAGAGGCAGCGGGTTTGAAGCATTCCGTCCGAAGCCGAAAGTGAAAAAGAACCGAAGCTTGCAAGGCTCTGGACAATAAGGGACAACTCGAGGTTGAGGTGATCGGCTTTTGGGTTTGAGAGTTTAGGGTTTAGGGCTTAGGGAATTTAGGGCTTACGGCTTAGGGTTTAGGCTTTAGGCTTCGGACTTCGTGCCTTAACTCCACAGACGAACACCTCATGACCAAAAGCCCTGAAACCAGTGCGAAGTCTCATCCAGTTTCCCGGAGCATCCGAGGTACAACAAAACCTCTGACATCAGCAAAACTAACACAAACGTATAGGAATACATCACTCGATATTCATCTGGAAATGGCTCCATGCCAAGATTCAAGCCTGCACTACCAGTGTCGCGGTACATGAACAGCGACAGCAAGCTAATGGTTTCCACTGGCGCCAATCAAAGTGAGCATCACTAGACTGATATACATCTTCGTTTGAAACCCCTAAACCCTAAACTTAAACCCTAAACCCCTAAACCCTAAAACACCGAAGCCCTAAAGCCCTAAGCCCTGAACACGTAAACCCTAAACCCTAAAAACCCTGCAACCCCGAAGCCCTAAAGCCCTAAGCCCTAAATCTCTAAACCCTAAACCCTAAAACCCTCAAACCCCTAAAGCCCCTGAAGCCCTTATAGTATCTCCTTCACGAAGCCATCTGAACATCCTCCTGAAACCCCGAACGCGCGAACCCTGACGCCCCCAAACGCTAATTTCTAAGCCCTAAACCCCTTAGGGTTTAGGGTTTAGGGTGCTTCTTGCTTTGAGGGGATCAAGTGGAGATGGCAAAGAAACGGACCTGAAACCCTAAATCCAAAACCCCTAAGCCCCTAAAACCCTTAAACCCCTAAACCCCTAAAACCTAAAACCTGATACCCTAAAACCCCTAAAACCCCTGAACCCTAAAACCTGATACCCTAAAACCTCGCAGCCCTGGACCAGAGCGACCCCCACCGGAAACGTCAGGAAACCCTCTGGGGCACTAAATCCCCGGTTTAGGCCGTAGGGATTCTAGGGGTTTCAGGGTTTAGGGTTCAATGCTTGCGGTTTAGGATGTCAGGTTTAGGGTTTAGGATCCATAAACCCTAAACCCTCAACCCTAAAACCCTAAACCCTAAACCCTAAACTTGTTTTCCGATTTCTGTAGATTTCGAAGCGGGGCCACAGCTCCACCCCGTAGGGGCCCTCCGACCAGATTCCATCCTCACCAAGGCTTCGAGGGTCTTGATTTAGGTTTAGGGTTCAGGGTTTAGGGTTTAGGGTCCGATAGGGATGTGTTCGAACATGAGGTGCATCAGGGCTTCTGGGAGTGAGGGTGTTGAGATTTGGGCTGTGGGTCCAGGGCATCAGGGTTGGGGTCTCAGCACTGCAGTTTTGTTTGCGTCATGCTGGTTTTCAGGTTTACTACTCCTGGTTGCGCAATTAAAGGAATGTCCATGACCTCAGTGACTCGTATTACGAACTGATGCTGTCAGTGGTATGGTATGAAAGTTTTTGGTGGGGTGGGGTCTTTGAATCGCCGTGTTTGAGCTGTTTGCCTCTGTAGTTTCGGTTGGAGCTTCAGCACTTCTGGATCTCGGATTTGAGCTTGCAAGTGTATGAATATGGATGGTTGCGGGCTTAGGGCTTGGGGTGTACTAATATGGCTACACGGCTCACAAACCCAGAACTCCCAAGCACTCACAAGCCCAGAAACTCCCAAGCACTGCAGCCCCAAAAATCCTAAACTCTAAACCCTAAACTGGCCCTAAACCTCAGCCCTGAGCAAGACCCTCAACCCTCGACCCCTGCATCCTGCATCCTCATGACTCGCATACCCTACACCCCTGAACCCTCAGTTTGCGGTTTTTAGGGTTTAGGAGAAAGACTCGTATACCCTAAACAGTTCAAGAAGCTAAACCCATAATGAGCGCCTGAATGAAACCGGTGCTTTTCCAGCCTCTATCTCCACCTCACGCTCATAGCCGTTCAGCCGCAGCCACTGCTTCGCGCCCTCCTGCTTCTTTACGTTTGAGGTTCACCGTCCGCAAGGGTCGCGGAGGCCCTAGCAGTTGGAATGGGGTCCTGACGTGTCTTCCTGCAAATTTAATATAGAGGGAGCCCCAAGGAACCCTCAACCCTAAACCGTAAATCCTAAATCCTAAACCCCCAAACCTTAAAGCCCCTACATCCCCTTGCCTTGCCGAAGTTCCCTAAACCCTAAACCCTAAACCCTAAGCCCTAAACCCTAAACCCTAAACCCTAAGCCCTAAACCCTAAGCCCTAAACCCTAAACCCTAAGCCCGAAACCCTAAACCCTCACC
>CAJNJA010012211.1:0-13248 GCA_905231915.1 Symbiodinium necroappetens | reverse complement strand
GCAGGAGCAGGAGCAGGAGCAGGAGCAGGAGCAGGAGCAGGAGCAGTAGCAGTAGCAGTAGCAGTAGCAGTAGCAGTAGTGGTGGTAGTAATAGTAGCAGTAGCAGTAGCAGTAGCAGTAGTGGTGGTAGTAATAGTAGCAGTAGCAGTAGCAGTAGCAGTAGTGGTGGTAGTAATGGTAGCAGCAGCAGGAGGACAGGTACTAGCATCAATAATGGTACTAGCACTAGTGCCCCTTAAACCCTGAAGCCTTAAACACGAAACCCTAACTTTGTGGGCAGCACATTTGCTGAGAGAGAGTGAAAACCCCATCTGCAGCCTAGGTCGCTCTGATCCTCGGTGCCGTGGCCCTCTATGGATTCACGGCCTTTGTGGCGCCGGAGCCCTCGCGCGCAGAGCCACAGCAGCTCCGCTCCTTGGTAGAAGACAGGGCAGAGAGGGCTTAGCGTCTGCAGGACCTCGGGCTTAGTGGGTTTGAGGGTCTTTTGACTCTTGACTTGGGTTATGCACCCTGGGCTGCATGCTCTTGGTCCTTACATCCAACAGAGCGATGGACGGGCAGACCGTTGTACGGCTTCGGGTTTTAGAGTTTTTTGGTTTGAGGCTTTGGGGCAAGAGCTGTTTGGTAGATGGGCGACGGGAGATGGCGACCTTGGCAGGTAGCAAAGCATTGAGGTAATCGGACAGGTACAACTATAGTTTGTAGAAAGTCAGCGGTAAACCGACAGAGGCAGATCAAGCGGGAAAGGGTAGCAGAACCCTACCCAAGCAGAACCTTTTCAACAGCATGCACTGGCATTCCAACACACATGTCATATATGTGGATGATGTTTGTATGTAATACGTGTATCTGCTTTGCACACCTCTGTCGAGTTGGGTGCCGTGCATATACATTGCACGCGCGTAAGTACGTATGCATGCGTGTATGTATGTGTGCATGCAGGCATGTGTGCACTTGTTGTGTCTATTAAAAGGTAAACAGTATCCATGTTAAAGAGATTTTTGTAAATAGTAACAATAACAGTAATAATAATAATAATGATAATAATGATATTAATAATGTACCTGTTCGCGTGTCTTTGTGTGTGCGCTCGTTCGGGTGTGATTTTCCTCAGCAGGTGGGTCCCAGGTCGAGGCGGCAGTGTTGGGAACCGTGGTCGCTGCCGTCTCTTGGCCCGTCGTCAGGGCAAAGATCTAAATTGGCTTCGGGGCCAGTGCTTGAGGGGTTTAAGGTGTTGAGGCTTTAGGTTTGGCATAGAGGTTCTGCTTCCTTGCTGACACTTGCAGACCCCGAAGGGGGGGTCTGAAGAACCAGTGCTAAGATACCCTTATGGCCCCTGCATGACCATACTACAAGACACTCCCAAACCCCATCCCAATTCAGGCCCCTGTAGCCTTCTAGTTGATGGGGTTTCGCCTGGGAGACGCTGAAACAGAGTCCCGGGGTTGAGATTTGGGATGGAGGTTCAGGTTCAGGGTTTCTCAAGGGCCTTCTTTTATAAAAAAATCCTCTTCATGGTATGCAAGAGGCAGGCAGACCAGCAGCCTCAATCCTAAACCCTAAAACCTGAGCCTTTGAGGGCCCTGCCACTGACGTAGCCTCAGGCAAAAGATGTATGCCTTGTCTGAAGCACGGACAGACTACCTGCCTTGGTCGACTGAGACTGCATAGCAGTGAGTCCAATTTGGGCCGAACCTGTACCTGTTGAGGCCCTTTGCAAGTCAGACATATCCGAGCAATCCCTGCAAGGCGGGCAGGTCCAAGCTAAGTGGGAGGGAAACACACCCGAAAACCTAGACAGAGCGAGTTGACGCCTCCAGCACTCCGAAGCTTCATGGATGGCCTATCCCAGAAAACCCGGATCAGGCCCTACAAGCCCCAAACCACATCCGCACATCCTTAAATCCTATTTAAACTCTAAACCCTCAAACCTTTGATGTCCAAGGCGCCTCAGATTGCCATGGCCGGCAACTCCGGCTATGCGCTGCTCCAGCTGGGCTGGGCCCCTCGCCTGGCCGATCTTCAAGTTACCCTCAGGGTTTAGGCCTTTAGGGTTTAGGGGTTTAGGGATGGTTTTGGGTTTAGGACGCAATGATAAGGTACTTGGGTTTACGATAGTAGTTATGTTTGGGAGAGTATATGATTATCAGGTACTTGGACCCGTAGGGCTACTGATAGAAGGCTTCGGGGTGGGGCTTAAGTCTAGGCGCAAAGCTGCTGGGATGCAGACATCGGCCTCTGATCGCCATACTCGCAACAACGTGTCAATATCGTCGTAGCGATGTCACGGGCTTAGCGAATGCCTGGACTGTCGGATTGATCTCGTTCTTCATGATGTGCGAACCCGCTACCTTCAAGCCATACAGGTAAAGCAAGGCCCTGAACCCTTAACCCCTTTGCGAGCGCTGAAACCCTGTACCCTGCACCCTGAGCCAAAAGAGCAACCGTTAGGGAACCAAGCAGCTACTTACGACCCATACCTGTTTTGTACCGTCTCCCCCGGATGCCCTTGAAAGAGAGGTCCTGAGATTGAAGATCCCTCTCAAAATTCTGATTAAGGGACGGGGCTTGCTTTATCGCATTTGGTATTCTGATCGCAAGGACTACGAAACCTCGGAATGCCACCGAAACCCGAACCCCTAAACCCTACAAACTCAACCGTTTCACCACAGCCGACTTAAGACCACACGCCTCGCCTGCATTGTCCGAGTCTGAGAGCCGAAGAAACCCACCAAACCCGAATCCCCGAAAAAAAACATTGACATCGCAAAACCGAGGCGGTCTTCATCATTTCCCTGGGACCTGCCGTCCTCTTCTGGATCCTTGCCTCGTCGGTGAGTACGTCTTGTCTAGAGTGTCAGAGCTCCGGTTCAGGGTTTAGGCTTTATATAGGGCTTATAGGGTTTAGGCCGTCTAGGGTTTGGGCGGTTTAGGGTTTAGGGGTTTAGGGTTTCGACTGTTTAGGGCTTAGACGGTTTAGGGCTTTGGGTTTAGGGTTTAGGGGTTAGGGTTTAGGGGTTTAGGGTTTAGGGTTTCCAGAAATTGGGCTTGGGATCGGGACTGGGCGGTCCGCGTGGGCTGAAGGATTTCGGATCGCGACCCAAAAGCCACCAGGTGCAAAACCTCAGAGCCCAGAGCAGAAATCAGGCCAAATTGGGTGGTTCAGGCATGTCACCTATAGACCCTAAACCCCTAAAACCCCCAAACGCTAAACCCTACACCCCGCAGTACCAAATGGGCAGTCCTCTAAAGTAGGGTCCCTTTTGACGTCCCCAATCTAGCACGGCACCCTTGTAAAAAAAGGACCCTGAAATTAGGATCCCATTTAAAAACGTGATCCCCTAAACCCTAATCCCTAAACCCTAACCCCTAACCCCTATAATCCCTAAACCCTAAACCCTAATCCCTAAACCCTCAACCCTAAACCCTAATCCCTAAACCCTAAACCCTAATCCCGTATATATAATTTAGAGCTACCAAAAATGCCGAGGATTTACTTCAACAAGCCCGAGCTGCTCTGAGAGTTCCATTGCCCACCACCGCAGTATTTTTGAAGAGCACTGGGCCTTCTAGCGTTTTTGGGGTTTTAGATTTTTTTTAGGGTTCAGGGTTTAGGGCTTTAGAGTTTAAGGGTTTTTAGAGTTTTAGGGTTTGGGGCTTAGGGCTTTAGAGTTTAAGGGTTTTTAGAGTTTTAGGGTTTGGGGTTTAGGGCTTTGAGTTTTAGGGTTTGGGGTTAGGACTTTAGAGTTTTCGGGTTTGGGGTTTAGGGCTTTAAGGTTTTAGGGTTTCAGGGTTTGGGATTTTGAGCTTTAGAGCTTTAGGGTTTTAGGGCTTAGGGTTTTAGGGTCTTGGGTTTTAGGGTTTTAGGGTTTTAGGGTTTAGGGTTTTAGGTTGTAGGGTTTAGAGTTTTATGGTTCAGGGTTTAGTTTTACTCTTTATACCCTACTAAAGATGGAGGGCTCGAAGCTGGAAAGCCATCTCGGAAGGGGGATCGGCCTCTTGAGATCTTTAGGTTCGGGTTTAGGGTTTAGGGTTCTGAGCTGGCTGTCAGGTTCTCGAACACTAAATGCAGTTTCAAACCCAGAGAGTTCCCTCCTTAAAGCCTCAACATCTTTCCAAGGTGGGTATAGAAGTTAGGGTCACGAAGTTCCCTCATGGGGTGTGCAGTCAGTCCGCCTTTGAGGAAGGTTTAGGGCTTCACTTTGAGGATTCATGCGCTGGGTAGCCCTAATCCCCCGGTACTTAACATCACTTCTGCACATCAAACGACTATGTTGGAATGCCGAAGCACCCAAACTTCACACCCTACACCCTTTCCGCTGATTCACAAACATTGTGCCATAATGTTGGACGTGGGAATTTCGAGGGCCGGTGCGAAGGACCAACGGAGACTTCGTCAAGCGCTCCGGGTGAGGGTCAAAAAGGGCCGCTTACAACCATGGCACAAGCTAGGCAAATTTAGTGTTACGGGGTTTAGGGTTTAATTTACAGGGTACCGCAATTAATAATTATCCTTGAACCGGAAACCCGAAACTGTGCAACTCAGGCGTCGCAGTTGACATCCGGATTCCCTGTAGTTTCTCGCGTTGGCAAGAGCAACGGATATCAAGCCAGTATAAAGCAGCTTATAGAATGCCACCACGCAACAGCGCTTGAGCTCGTCGAAGCTGTAATTAGACCTTTACCAAAGGACCAAAGGTGTTGTGCGGCCCCAACATGCCTTCGGGAATGCAGTGCCTTGAATATATAACTCCCCGATGGTTGAAAAATGGCTATACTACACCATATCCGTTCGAACTGAAGTGTGATTGTAAAGGCCAGTGTTCCAGAATCTGGCCGCGGCGTCCATGGTGGGAATCTGTCCCCCAAGCCCCACCAACAGACCATCACCCTGAAACCCATTTCCAAAGCTCATACCAGCATGTACGTCAGAAAGAAGTATCACTACCGCGTAATGATGCTCGGGTTTTCCCAGGTTGAGGGTTCAAGATGCGGGCTTTTATAGTGCATGTAAGAACGCGTTTGCTTGAGGACGGAGTCTGAAAGGATTCCTAAAGCCATGTCCTGAACCATGTGTTGACCACGTACAACAAAACGTTGCATAATCCCGATCCTCGCACAATAAGGCGCCTTCTTTTTCCTTGCAGTAACCTTTCTTGGCGTCTCGACTTGTGGAGCATCTTTATTGCTGCATGCAATGAGAATCCTGTCTCTGTCGGTTTACGTTAGGACTGCTAGTTGGTCTCTATCGGCTTATAGTGGGACTGCCATGTGGTTTTGTATGGTTTTGCAGACACGGGTCTTCAGGGGCACGAAGACATTTAAGAGAGGTGAATCTGAAGCTTCACGCATCAGCAGGTAATGTGGGGGGGATCCTTGTAGTATCAAGAAAAGGCTCTTTTCAGGCGGGTATATTCTATCATGATTCTAACATCTTATTCAGGCACCTATCGGAGACTAGCATCTCAACAGCTACTCTCTTCCGCAATCCGTCGAGAAGTGCGGTTCAGTCGAAATCGAAGCCGAGGCTTCCAACGAAGGACGCTGCAAAGTCTCTGTTCCAGCTGAGCGTTTGCATCTACCAGGCGCATCCAAAGAGCACTGCAGAGCAGAAGGCAGTAAACCCTGGCCCCAAAGCCATACACATCCTAGGCGCTTAAACCCTCAACCCTGAGGCCCTACGCACCCACAAAAAGCCCCAAAGCCCCAAGCCCCTAAAACCACCCAAAACCACAGAACCCGAAACCCCGAAACCCCTAGCCCCTTAACCTTGAAGCCTTATACACCCTAAAAGCCCGAACAGAACTCAAGCTTGATGAGACCGGACAGTCTACGGGTGCCGCAGACAGAACACTGATTTGATGGGCGAAGGCCCACACAAATCGACTTTGAAGTGCAGCCGATCTGTTAGCCTCTTGTTGGGGAGGGGGGGGGGGCGTTAAAGGCGGGGGAAATGGGCGGCTTAGAACAGTTAAGTCAGTGGTGTAATTCGAGGTGAGGCTTCAAGTTAGGGATTTCCAGGTCATCTGTTCATGCGATGCTCATTATGCTCCATCAACCCCTACACAGCCAGTCCGTCTTCAGTAGCCCTAATAACTTGACTTAACCCAAGCTTCTATCAACTTGAAGCTCTCACCTCATACAGTATTGGCCGAATCGGCTGAGACCTGCTTTATTGCAGGCAGAACAGCTGGCACCGGTCAAAGGCGTCGTGGCGGCAAAAGGGTCCATGCCCGTATGGCATTGACTTATCAGGGCTTCGGGATTTGGCGGGTTTAGGGTTTCAGTGCAAGTTTCAGGGTTTAGGGATTTAAGTGTTAGCGGCTTAGAGTTATGGCACTGTTTGTTGTTCGGAGGGTGGGGATGGGGTGGGGCTTCAGGCTTCTGCCTGAAAACCTTGTCGCAGTTAGCCGCAATGGCCAATGGCGATCTTGAAGCGTGATTCAGCCCCAGCCATTATACATGTTAAATCCGAATTGAGCAATGCGGATCGTTGCACGAAGAACATCCGTCGCCCATCGCTGAGGCATGTTGTCCACCTCCTGCAATCCATTCGCCACTGGGCGTGGCTTTGATCCTGTTCCCTTTTACGCTTGCATCCAGTAACCTACAGAACCTGATTTTATCTTCGGGACCCACCCTCCTAAGCCCTAAACTACAGTACGCATCAGCCCACTGCAAGAATGGATGCTTGCACTTCAGATTCAAATCGAGCGAATACATATAGAAGCTAGAGTTATTAGCCGTAATCATTGATATGAATTAGTACTTATGCTTCCCCATATTTTTTTGCATAGTAGAACATATCCCGAAAGCTTTTCTGATTACAAAGGCCCGTATATCAGGTTGCGCTGGGGCTACGCTCGTCGAGGGCTTGGGGTGTTTTTTGTGTTTTTTGTATATCAAAAGGAATATCAGGGCATGCTATCACCCGCTTTCATACCGCCTGTATGGCTTGATATCGGTTCTCGCTACATGCGGATGTTGTTCTGTCTATAGAAGTGGACCTGCCCTGCCAACTGACAAGAGGTGTAGCTTACCTTGGTTGCTTGATTATCTTGCGAATCTGGTTAGGTGTGTGAACCAGCCATGTCTTCACGCTTTTCTGTTGTGTTGCTACAGGACGGCCCTGGTTCTAAGCGTGCATGGTACCCTTTTGGAATGGTTACAGTACTTACAAGAAGCTTGAAGAAATAGCCCTTTTTCGGCCTACAGAGTCATGTTGCCTGTTTCCTGCCATGAACTTGTTTATCTTGCCAAGGTTCAGGTCGACTTCAATGGCACCTCGCAGAAAACGCAAACTCAAAGGAGCTGTTCTCTGCGATTTAGGTTGGGCTTAGGATTCGGGTTTAGGTTTAGTCTACGACGGGAAGGGTTTAGGGCCGCTCACCGGTTGTATATAGGGTTTTGGCTTGGCTTTCGGTCGACAATATTGGTGGTTTTTGCGAGCGACAGATTGTTCGGCATATCGTTTTAGTGTGTAAGAGGTGTGTAGATAATCACATCAAGCTTTTGTCTGAGTCTCAGGCCCTCATGCCAGTCCACTTGGGGAGGCATTTGCTCAGGATGTTGATTGTACCAGTACGAAATCCTTACTAAGTAGTGTTCTCGAAACCCTAAACCCCAAGCTCTAAATCCGAAACCCTGAACGTGAAACCCTAAACCTTCAACTCTGAAGAAAGGCACGGCATCTGTAGTTGAAGCGAAGCGAGAACCCTGAACCTGAAATGCTTGAGGGTCTAAACCCTGATCAGCCTTAAAGCCCTAAACCCTAAACGGCCCTATAGCCCTAAGCCACGCAGCTGCGGAGGACAACCAACCCCACCTGGAACGAAGAAGTGCAAGTCCCCTTCTCCATGCCAGCCTGGGCTGGGGACCAAGCAAAGGGCGGAGGTTGTGTAACGGCGTTTAGGGCTTTAGGGTTAAAGGTCTTAAGAGTTTAGGGTTTTAGGGCTTAAGAGGTTAGGGATTTAGGACTTAAGGAGTTTGAGGGTTTAGGCCTTTAGGATTTCAAGGCTTAGGATGACAGCTGTGCAGGCTTTCTTTTGTTTCAGGGGAGTTCGTGAGGTCGTCAAGAGTTGTCTTTCGGAGTTGTGGCAGCCAGAGCCTTTCCGAGGACAACAGCGTGAACTGCACCGTTTTCCATGACGGAGGCATGACCGGCAGCAAAGTGGAACTCGGTGTGCCTCGGGCTCATTTTAGGGCTTTAAGGATTTAGTGTTTAGGGTTTAGGGTTTATATATTAGGGGGGCTTCTTACAAGCAGGAGTTGAATGGGTTCACGATTCACAACCTTAAACAGAGCCAGTTCGTAATACCCAAGTCCTCCCATCCCGTGGTGAGTCGGCATGCCCTGGCATCGAGTGATTGCTGGGAAATCCATGTTGGGGAAGTTTAGGAGTAGATATGAAAAACATATATATATATATACACATACATACACACACACACACGCATACATACATATATACATATATACATATAAATATATATATATACACACACATACATGTTTGTGATTCTCTAGATTTCACTGAGCAGGCCGTAGGGTTCCTGGTGCCGGCAGGAGGATTCTCGCGGGAAGAGGCCTGATCCCTACGCCCTACGCAGTAAACCGTAAACCCTAACCCTAAGGCTCTAAGGACTCATAAATTTAAGGCTTTTGGGCGCAAAGACCATACTACATAAGGCTTTTGGGCTATTTTGAGCCTTACGGTAAGGGTTTCGGGTTGAGGCACACCCGTCGTGTAGCAATGCCCCAAACCTTACATCCCGAGACCAGAAAAGCTGATACGCCAGCACCAGTAGCCGAGGAAGTCACGTTGGACATCGACGACCTCGCCAACGAAGCGCTAGAGCCGACGTGGTTCTATTTCTACAAGGTGGGCTTGGGGTTTAGGGTTTGTGCGTGATCTAGGATGGTAGGGCTGCGCGGCCAGAGCTTTTAGTGTTTTTAGCTTCCCAAAGCTTCCAGGGTGTACAAAAAATTGGGTCTAGGGTCATAGATGTGAGCTTGCAAGTGCTGCGTACATTGGGGCTCATTGCCTTGCAGGGAGAGGCACTTAGATCCCCAACAAATGGCTGCATCTGTTGAGCGTTCGGTAACTGGCTTCCTGTTTCCAGCTGGGTGTTGTTTCCAAGTGTCGGCTGGCTACTAGAGTCTTTCAGTCACCATGTAGGCGTGCAGTTCGAGGATAAGTCCAACTTGGAGCAACCTCTTGAACACCTTTGACGCCTTGTATAATGCCCGAGACGTCTTGAAACACAGCAGAAACTTAGACTGCGACCATCCCGTCAAACCCCTACACCCCGTCTCTTCGACGGCTGATGTTGGAGGCTCCCGATGGGAAGAAAGACCAGGAGAAATCTGCGGCTTGGACACGATGTCCTGTGACATATCCAAAACCGCCCTAAACCCAAAACGCGAAGCAACAGGATCCCTGGAGGCACATGCTGCAATGCTGGTGTCCAGTGTCTAGGGTTTGGGGTGTAGGATGTCTGAAGCAACCTGGCTTTGGAGGCCTGGTCCTAGCCAGCAACCCTGCGGTGGGAGGCACATCAAACTAGACCCCCCCCCAACCCCAAACCCTAAACCCGGAAAACCCTAGGCAGAAACACCCTGAACCCTAAACCCTGAATCTCGAAGCCCCTGGAGCCGCAACGAGGAATTTGGTGGGCGCTTGCTGCTCTCAGCGTCAATGGAGCGAACTGAGACTCCGGTTTCATGGTGGGTTTTCTTCGGTTTTGACATAAGACTGTTTCAACCGGGGCTTCTTGGCCTTATGAGGGTTTAACTGGCTTTGCTAGTGCATCCTGCAAACAAGACCAAACAGATCTTCAAAGCCCCGCAAACCTCAAGCTCCCTCCCACCCACCCCACCCCACCCTCATGTAACCCTCAGGGTTTAGGGTACTGGTTTAAGGTTTTAGGGTTCCTACGGCACAAGAAAACCCATGGCCTTCAAGGAAAAGCCCATCTTGACGATCAGCCCTGGGTCCATGGCCATGCCACCACCCGTGGCTGCTGGGGTCGTGGCCCGTCGCTGCTTTTGGGGGCTAGCGCTGTCAGGCTTGGAGTCTTCTTCGGGTTAATGTATATCCTAAACCCCAAACACTAAACACTAAACACTATTGAGCCCTAAACCGTAAACCCTATTGAGCCCTACGCCGTAAAGCCTAAACTGTCTCTGGGGCTGTTAGTCGAGTTGTTCGGGTCTATTTCCGGGATTTGGGGGCCTTGGAGTTCTCAGGGGGTTCTTAAGTGGACTTTCTCTCAGGCTGTCTTGGCGGGTGTCGGGAGAAGCAGTGGGCTTTCTGTTAGGTTGTGCTGCCGGAGTTGTGAGGAGACATGCAGCAATGCATGTGGGCTTTCTTTGAGTCTGTCCCTTTCTGGATTGGACTTTCTGTGAGGCTGGCGGGTGTCGGCAAAAGCAGTGGGCCTTCTGTGAGGCTGCGCTGCCTCGCAATGGGCGAACCCCGAGATCGGCAACTCGTGAAGGGTTGGCGGGTGCAACCCTTATCAAGAAGGCAGGTGCCCGGGGTGTGGCATCCAACCCTTGTCAGGAGGGGGCCGGCTCCAACTGGTGAAGGGTTGGGGTGCAGACCCTGTCAAAGGCAGGTGCTCCAACACGTGAAGGGTTGGGGGGTCCAACCCGTGTCAAGAAGAGGGGCTGCTCCAACTCGTGATGGGCTGGGGGGTCCAACCCTTGTCAAGACGGGAGCCGGCTTTAAATTTGTACCGGGGTTGGAGGGTGCAAGCAACCTTGTCAAGAAGGGAGCCGACTCCAACTCCGTTCGTGAAGGGTTGGCCTTGTCAGGAGGGCAGGCAGGCTGCTTCAACTCGGGACGGGTTTGGGGGTCCAACCTTTGTCAGGAAGGGGGCCGGCTCCAAGTCGTGAAGGGTTGGGGGTGCAACCCTTCTCGAAGGATCGGTGGGCAAAACCGCTCGTGTTTAGGGTTTCTCCTAGCCGGTCCTAGCCAATCCGAGCAGGCACGGTGCATGTCGCCAAGCTTTACATAGGCTCCCGCGTACACGTTTTCTGCCGCTCGCGAAGCTCGGGCAGGGCGGTTGTCGAGCCCTCAGAGAAGACTTTGGGGTTTAGGGTTGAGGGTCGAACCTCGACTTGGTAGCACCTGCATTTAAACTTTGGAGATCTCTGAGTGCCAGGGATCCGGACTCGTGGCTTGAAGCAGTAGTGCCTCCTCAAACCATGATTTCCACCAGAGCCCTTAACCTCAACGACCTTAGAACCAGCCTTCAAAGCCTTAAGCAACAAACCCTTCGACCCCAGAGGCCCCAACCCTCAAGCACATCAAAACCTCAACAAGCACGTTTAGGGTTAAGGGCTTATAGGGTGAGCAAAGCATCCGAGGCCTGGATTGACCTCTACATGGTGTGCCGCTGGATTGGCATTTACGGACATAGACAGCCCAATTTACTTGTTAGTGCATGCAAGACTATAACCCGTGAAGTATCAGTTTGATATCAGCTCTTGTAATTTGTAAGGCTTTGAGCTTTCATTGGGTTTCACAGGCTTTTGAAGAAAGACTTGTTCCTGAAACTATGAAGTTTACTCAGTATGCTCCTTAGGTGAAAGGGTAAGACGGCCTGCCTGGAGGGGAGCTTCGCGGGATACTGGAAGCTCTAAAGACGCAACATGTTAGTTTAGGTTTCAAGGTATACCTTAAGCAGTGTTTCTTGAATGTGGTAAGTTGTTTTGCATTGCTAAGCGAGAACCGATCATTCGTGGGATTTACGGGCGAAGGTGTCGGAAGCAGGCATGTAGTGAGGGATTCAGGAAAGAAACCTGGATCCTAAACCCCAAGAGCGGCTTAGTTTAGGGGCCATAATAGGTATAACAAGGTTTCGGGGCATGTTGTACTACACCCATAATTAGGAACCCCAAAGATTCGTATGCTAGGCCCCAGCACCTCGAACCTTATCCCACAGCTTGTATACTTGCATGACAGCCAACACGAAAAGCTTTCCAAGGCCTGTAGATTCCGAACCCCGAAGCCGTAAATCCCTAAGAACCTGAAACCCCCCGAACCCCCCAAACCCTAAACCTTCACCACTTTAACCCCCAAAGCATAAACTGGAAGGCTTCGACAGTATGGAACAGCCAGAGCAGCTTTTCGTTCAGATCGCCTCTTGGCTCAGGGCTTGGGGCCGAGATGCCAGTCAACGGCTGTTACGGTTGACCAGGACCCCTGCAAACGCCTCTAGTGGAGCCCTGAGCCTCATGGTCCTCAATAGTCAGTGGGTATTTGGGGTTTAGTAAAAGGGTAGTTATGGGGTCTAGGTCGAGTTCAAAGCTCAGGGTTTACGGATTGTTGTGGAACAGCTACAACATTGGCTATGTCGAGTGCATCGTACTAGCACGATGAGCTGTCAAAGCCTGTCTGGGGAAGGCATTCTTTCTTTCTCTCCCACCCTGCGCCGCCTGGGGCGGCCAGACCACCCAAACCGGTTGTTGTTTAAGGGCGCAGGCAAACTCGGGCAAGACATGCGCTCAACCATCCACGCATGTTTCTTTTGACCTCAACACATGCCCGCCACCCAAGGGGGCCTCAGAGGAAATCGCATTGAGGGCTGGTGTCCAAGATCGTATCAAATCAAGCGACCATTTTCCGAGGTCGGCTGGTGGGTTGGTGTCCGAAGTTGATCATTATCCGAGTTGTTCATTGGAGTTGGCTTTTGAGTACACTGTTAACGCCTGACTTTCATAAGCGTAACCTTCCAAAATCCTGCAACCCCCAACTGAGCCCTGCCCTACACACCCCAGTATCACTATCTACACCTGTTTGCAAGCCCTACTTTGCTTTCAAAAGCCCTACTACAGACCTTCAGCCCTAAGTGCCCCATAAACCTGTGAGACAAATTGCACGGCATAACCCCCCTACCAAACACCCTACAAAATCCAAGAAGAAAACCCTATACGGCTATGCAGCCGATAAAGCCTTACTATAAGTTGACGACTATGACCCAACCCTGCGGAATAGTAGGTTATGACCCCATGTTTATAGGGTATACCCCCCAAAACAGCAGGTAAATTATTCAGGTAATTGGAGCCACTGGTAAGAGGCTCTCCGCTAAACTAACACGCCACGCCCTAAACCTGAGCCCTACACTCTAAAGCCCTGCAGCTCTAAACCCTAAAAGCCCTAAGCCTTAAACCCAAAAAACCCCAAACCCCTAACACCCAAAACCCTATATGCCAAAAAGCCCCTAAAACCCCTAAACCCCGAAA
>CAJNJA010012210.1:0-13249 GCA_905231915.1 Symbiodinium necroappetens | reverse complement strand
AGCCCAAGAAGGCTCTATTTTCAACACCATCACCTCTGCTCTCAAGTTCCGAGGCTTCCTCCCTCCCATGGGGCATCGACCTCTACGAGTCCCGTTCTTGTCTCATGACACCTACCGCCAAGACCTAAGAATGTGCATGCGGGCTTACATCTCGGAGTGCATCCATGCTATCACCCCCTTCCACGTGCCGAAGACAACCGTGGTCTTCCCTCGTCATCCACGCATCGCCCAGGCTTTGTTTAATCATCAGGATGCATTGAAGCAATGGGCAGCGCGCAAGGAGCCCACATGTAAGTGTGACATCATAAAAAAGTACGCACCCAAGGCCCCCACATTTTGCGGCCACGTGGCAGCCAGGGGCATCGAACTCACACATTCCTTGAGCTCGTTTGAAAAACAGATTGCCAGTGGCTCTGTCACTGACACCTTCTTCCCCGACAAGGCCCAGATCCGCACCCAATTCCTTGACGCATGGTCAAGCTGGTGTCGCACCAACGCGCTGCCAGGCCCGCCGCGAGGCCTTACCGAGGTCTTCGAGCAGATTTGGAAAAAACACCTTACCCAGGTACAAGCCAGGTACCACCGGGAAGCTGTGGACAGCCTCAGATCAATCTGTTTTTGCCCCACCTTGTATCATCGCACGCTTGAGGGCACCTTCGGCAATCCACAGGTGTTTCAGGAAGTTCCTCGCACGTTCGAGGAACAAATCAAGAAGGTCCAAAAGGCGGCTAAACGCGACCTTCAACGTCGATATCCGTGGGCGTTTCGGCGCACACCCGTCATCCCACGAGCGTATGCACTTCCGAAAAGTACCTGCGTAGCTGCTACGAACCCTAGACGGAGTCTTGGGGTGGTGGCGGGACCGAAGTGCTAGCTAGTGTACTACCGAAGCGCAAAAAAGATTTTGCGTCGGGACGACCCATCGTCTCCTTTGTCGATGCCTTCATGCGACCGTTGTTGGAGGCCACCTCTCGGCTTCTCCACAGGATATGCAGCCTTGCCTTTCCTCAGGCCTTCTCTAAGGGAGATGTCTACGAACTCTTGAATCAGGTTCGTGAATTCTTTCAATCCGGCACCACTGAAAAACTGCACTGCCGCAATCAGGACCTTGTCGGATTCTTTAACTCTATCTCCCAGTCTCAGTTCCTGCAAGCCTGGCGAATCACTCTGGAGTTTTATAGGCAGAGACATGGTGCCCAAGCGGACACTACTTTTTCAGTCAACCTTAAAGACCAGCGCAGCAGCTGCGAGTTTTCCGCGGCAAACGTCGCACCCGTGCTTCCCGGGAGGTTACCATCTGGTGCGAAGACCTACCAACCATCATACGACACGCCCTTGCATTGCAGCGCTTCCAAGTTTCAACTCGAAACTTCCGCCAATGCTTCGGCTCACCCATGGGCTCCCCCCTTTCACCCGCCTTATGCGGGATGGTCATGGCCGCGCAAGAAGAAATCTGGCGGCGCACTTTCAACATCAGCTGCTCCAACATGAATCGGTCTCTTCTCGGTCTACGTTACGTTGATAACAGGCTCTGGCTCTCCGAAAGCCGATTCGAGCAGCTTCCGGGCATACGCCTACTGTTGAATAACCATTTTTATGGCGGCTCCATCGTCCTCGAGGAGGAACCAGCATATGAGTTTGTGGGTTCACCCTCGACTTCGAGGAACGCCGAATACTTTACAGCAGGGCATGCAAAACACATGACATTCCCAGCATACATTCCGCCGCTCCTCAACCCGTTCTTTTGAGCGGAGTGTTGGCCCGAGCTCATACCGTCAAAAAGTGCTCCTACCCTCGAGCACAAGCTCTTATGGATCTCCGATATTTGTGGGACCTCGCGGAGCAACGAGGCCTTCCCATTCATTCTTTTGATTTCAATGCGAAGTTTTGGAAGTTCGCCTGATCAGAGTGTCACCTCCGGAAAAAAAGACTCGGCCCGACTCGGCCCGCCGTGTCTGTGCAAATAATCTTTGCCTTGCCAGCAGTGTAGACTCGTGGACTTTTGCACAGGTTCCGAGCTTGGCTTAAGGTAGTCCTTTAAACTTGCCCTCGTACTCAATGGATGAACACACGCTTCCAGAGAGCCCCAATGCACGCCGTGAAGCCATCACTCGTGCTCTGCTCGAGATTCTTGGTGGAGACGACTCGGCTGGTGAAGAAGACAACCCTCCATCCCGCGGCTCATCCACACCGAGTGCCCTACGCGATCGAGCACTCCGTGACATGCTTGCCGACTTCAAAGAGAAAACGACGCAGGACATCAACAACCTGCAGCAACGAGTTCGAGAGCTTGAACAACGTTTGCCACGTTGACTCATCATTCACCTTAGGGCATAGACGGAAAGTAAAACAGGCGTGCACTGCCGTCTTTTGTGTCTTTCCCTACTGCAGACTGCTCGTGTTAATGTCAGCATGCTTGCACCGCAGCCAATTTTGTTGCAGGGATTCCACAAACATCATCACCATGCCAGATCGCTCACGATCTCCCGTGCCGCCTGTCAACACTCAAGAACATCATTGGCGCTGGGCTTGGCATACGGATGGCGAACACTGGTGGTGGCAGTGGTACGAAGTCACCAGGCTGTGGCTTCGCAGGCGAAAACTTGCTGATCGCTCTTTGATCATCAATGAGGACTCGTCATCAAGTCCCCAAGGCAAGAGGAAGCCTTTCTCCCTGAACGCAGACAAGCTGAGTCTGCATCTAATTAATCTTTCCCGGCCCTCACGCCCGGGACACGCATCCAGCTTCGATCATAGCCAAACCAATGCTTTGCTTTTTGCAGCTTGTCCCACGCCTCATTTCTTAAGCATGCTATGCATTCGCAGCCGTTTCTTTTGCCAGCATCTAGCTTGCTCAACATGAGCAACACCTCACAGCTGCACCTACATTATGATGAGCTTCCTGATGATGCAAGCTCATGGTCATCAGCCTTCGACCCTCCCAAGGACCTCCCCAAGACCAAGAAAGACAAGTCTGCGCATTCCACCAAGAAAAAGAAAGGCAGCAAGAAGAAGACCAAGCGCCAAAAAGCAAAGAAGTCCAAGAAAAAGGAAAAGACTTCTGTCCGCTCTGCCACTACTGAGTCTGAAGCTGCAAGCGAGGCACACTCCAGTGCCACAATGGGCGATCCTATGATGTTTCATCGGCCCAGTGCCTTTCGAAGCCGTGCATGTGCCAAGATGTTAGTTCGAGCCAACTTACGTTGTGCTTGCCATTTTATGTATGTTTCACAATGTCCCAACACACAGCCCTCGTTTTGACCGCGACTGTAGAGTTCTGTTCTTACACACACATGTCGTCATGACCTTTGATTCGGTCAGATTGCACTTGCCCTGCCAAGCAGGGCGTGTGTGTGTGGAAACGCCTGTACATGGCGACTGACAGTGCTTTTCTTCCATTGTTCTTACAAAGGATTTCCGCGGATGCTGCGCAACACTTTTTCCTTCCCGCAGGGGGTGCGCAAACATTTTCTCCTTCCCGCACGGGAAGCGCAGACATTTTCTCATCCCCGCAGGGGGAACGCAGGGGGCACAGGCCCGTCTTGGATACCTGTGCCAACGAAGCTATTCCAAGATGGGGGAAGGGTGGTCTGATCAACCACCTGTACCTGCAAGCATGGCCAGCCCAAAGCACCCTTAAGCGCTGTTGTTTCTATCGTTGGCCAAACAGCGAACAGGAGTTTACAATCCGTCTTTGTCGTGTCTAGTCCAGTCAGTCTTCCTTTGCATCAGTTCGTGCCGAGCCAAAGTGTGTGTGTCTGTGTGTGTGTGTGCGCGGGGAGAGGGGGGTTGTGTGTGCGTGTGTGTGTGTGTGGATTTGTGTGGTTGTGTGTGTGTGTGTCTTGCTTGAGAGTAAACACGGGAACATTGGAGGTAAGGCACAGGAGTACACGACATTGGCTGGCAGGATTGGTGCTACTAGATTCACTGGCCCTCACATATGACATAGGGGGTGGAAGGCGCCTCAACAGCCCTTCGCACCATCTTCGCAACTGTTCAGATCAGTCGCGTTCTGCAAACCAAGATCACCACCCGGTTTTCTCTTACACAAGCAAACTCCGCATGGGTCTCTCTCGCTCTCTTTCTCTCTCTCTCTCTCTTTCCCTCCCCTTCTCTTTTCGTGCATGTTGACTTCATGCGGCATCAGCGAGTCCGCGGCAACGAAGACACTTGCGGATACTCCACGATGCAAACGAGGACACCAACCCGTGTCGCTGCATGTCTTGAGTCTTGAAGTGGTCGGTGACATCGAATTGCCTCGCATTGCCTGGTGTTTTTGTCCGTTCGTTATGGCTTGGTTGTTCGTTGATGGGTTCCGTCTTCGACACTGACATGGCATGCCTTCAAAGGAGTGTGGTTCATTTGCCGGCATCCGGGGAATATTCATTCCAAATCTGGCAGTTTAATCTGTGCGTGCGAGGTTGTGCGAGGGAATGGGTGATTTGAGGCATACCTGCAGTTCAGCTGGGACATCGTGCGGACGCCAGAATACAGGCATGTCTGTAATGTGTGCAAATGTTCCCTGTTGAGTAGGTGAATACTCCTTGGTCAGGTGGTCGGTGGGACTGATGGCGTTAGCTGCAATGTTGCTTCCTGTTGTGTGGATATTGCAAATTCTGATGTTCAATCTTCCAGAGACTGAGCTGAACACAGCAGTCGGGGAAGGCCGAACATTTCAAGCAGCAGGCCAGACAGCCAAGTGCAACATCCAAGGACCAGTTGAACGTTCTGAAGGGAAGTGTTCTGAGCGGATTGCTGCTCTTGTTTGCATTGGAGCTTGGTCTGAAGAGAAGTTCATAACACGGGACGAATTGCCATTCGCCAAAGACAGCGGGTACGCCTTCGGATGCTCGCATTCGGTTCCGAATGCAGAGCTCCGCTGCACTAACATTGACGGCTCGTGGCAGAGCAATGTATCCTGAGCAAGCTCGGCTTCTGATTCTGTTCGGCATAGATCCGCCATGACCCGAGGATCAGCTTGCTTTTCCAAGCGTTCCCTGCCATGACTGGGAATCTTGACTGATAAATTGCATGAGGTGAGGGTATCCCTGCACAGTCAGGCAAATAGAAGCCGAGGCATCGCAATTTCAGAATTTGGCTTTCCGCCGACCATTTCTGCATTTGATTCTTGGCATTTCGGCTGAATTGCGGCCTTCAGTAAATCAAAGTTCTGCTTAGTTCAGTTTGAAGCGGTCGAGCTTCCAAGCCTTTCAAGAAGCGGCAAGGCAGTAATAAGAGCTTCGGCCTGAAGCTGGTGGATGCGTGCAGTTCTCAGACTTTTGCCGTTCAAGATCTGGCTACGTGTTCTTCAAAGTCAGAAAAGCTCTTCGACATCCTCCTCCAGCTTTTGTTAAACCAGTGTTCTCATGTTGGCAATACGCACTGGCGGGCTTTATGGCCACCTCATGCCCATGTAGACGCATATGTACATCTACTGCTGCATGCACATGCACAATTACGCACGCACATGCATAAGAACACGTGAAGACACATTTAAGGTTTGGTTTTGTGGCGCAGTGCCCGTCCGCAAAGAATCTCCTTATTCGGCAGAGTATCTATCCCTCACTCCAGCCACCTGCAGCACCCGCCCTCAACATCCGGCAGAGTATGCCTATCCCTGCTGTACAACGCACGGTATCCGCGAGCACCCAGAATTGAGTTTGCTCAACCCCTGAGATAGGAGAACCTGTGTATCTCTTGGTGGAAGATGAAGATCGAATTTGGGAAAGAATTGTCCCACCGTTTAACTAGAACAGGAACAGTCCCGTCATTCCCATTCATTAGGTCTTCGTTTGTTCTGACGAACCAAAAGAGTTCTCCAGTTGTTCTATTCTATCTTTTCATGAGAAGTATGGGCAGCTGCGGAATCCCCGCACAAAGCATGTCATAGCTTTTGTGTCTATCTTCGAGTTCTTGCTCATAGCTACGAAAACAACATCAAACAGCAGTGGTTGATTCTTCTAAGCAAGCTTGATCAGTGACAGTCGTCTGTCTGATCAAGAGCAAGCAGCAGCTGCACTTCAACAGATGCACGCGCTCGAAACTCAACAGAGACCGTTCATATCTTGACTTTCTTGACAGTACAACAAGCGTCATCTGGAACTTTCCCATCAGGGTCAATTTGCAACGACCTCCACAATTCTCAGAAGAAATGTGGGAGTCCTTTCGTTTGCTCGCAGGCATAAATTAGGCCAGCTCTGCGAGTCTGAACAAGTCCCAGAGCTCTTGTACCCAGTCCGGTTCCATAAGATCGTAGGTAGAAAGAAATCACCTCCTCTTCGTGAAAACACAAGACCCCTCATCTCTCAGAAAAAATACTACGGGTCAATCAAGAGACATTCGAAAGCTCGCTTTTCGTTAACAGGTATATAAAGGCACGAAAGCCGACGAAAGGAACCAAGCAGGGCTGACATAAACGAACATAAGCAAAGTACTGATCGGGGATTAACTTTAATTCCTTGTACAATGCAGATTGAGCCTCGCACCGCAGGTGTGCATGTCGCGTTTGTGGTTAAGACATCACCACTGCAAGGTGCGCTGAACAAGTATGAAAACGTGCAGACCAAAAACATGGGATGTGTAATTTGGCTTGTCCTTGACCTTCTTGTTGTTGCGGCCGTTGTTGCCGCTGATGTTGCTGCTGTTGCTGCTGCTGTTGCTGTTACTGCTGTCGGTCCGTTAGTCTGTTCGTCAGTTAGTATGTTTGTCTGTTTGTTCGTTTGTTGCTGCTGGTGTTGCTGGTCCCTGTGCCGGTGCCGACGGCGGTGATCGTGGTCGTGGTCGTGGTCGTGGTGGTGTCGTTGTCGTTGTCGTCGTCGGCTTGATGTCAATGTGTGATACATCCAATATTAGGCGATTGTCGATTGGTTTTTTCTCTGAAGGCTTTGGACAGCTGAGCTCGGAGACTTCTCGCGATTGCGTCGGCACTTTGTTGGCAGTCCAACAGGCCTTCAGTCCTGAAAGATCTGAGTAGGTAAGACACGAAGGTATCTGCCGGATCCTGATATTGCCGAAGAGGTTCTGCGGATCTGCCGAGAAGTGCACCCGAGATGTGGTTGTAGTCACATGCAAAATTAACACAATTTAACAAAGTTATTACAATTGAGACATGCGTCTCGCTAATGACCTTTTGCCTGCACGGTGCATCACAACGTGCTGCAGGTACAGCGCAGTGAATCCGACATTCGCAGCCGATTCCGTCCTTATCTCGGTCACAGCGGTCACAGCGGCAGAGCCCGGTATGTTTTGAATTGTTGGTGCTGCGGTGCGGTACTGTGCCTTATGGCCACCCCCGGAGCGCGCACAGAAGCATCAATGTCTCAGGACAATCTAGGACACATCAAGAGTGCCTTGTGCTTTCATATTCTGGCTGCGGGCTTGTGATGCTTCTGATTTGCTCCTCTTGGTGACATGTTGGACATGCGGTCGAAATGCTTGTGTTGGGGCCCGGGGCAGGATGGGCAGGGAGTGAAAGCCGACCCAAAACGACAACTCCACGACAGAGCAAGGTCAGTTTCAGCGCAGGACATCTTCATCAGCCGCTTCCCGGGTCCAAGCTCCCCAGGCTTGTATTCAATATTGAGGCCATGGAGGAGTAAAGTCGCACAAGTACAAAACATCATGCACAAGTCAGTGCAGACCGAGCGACAAGCTGCGCTGAAGGCTCATAGTTTGGTGATTTTGAAATGTGGATCCTAGCCTAGAGGCATTCGGGGAGCTTAGGCTACTGTTCAGCACTTATGGTCCAGTCCGGCCGAAAGTTTTGGATTTGGAATTTACACGTTCAGGCGACCAGTGTGGCGCGAACGTTCAAGATTTCAGGTTTAAAGTTCCTCGGACGCCCAAAAAATAATATGTCTCATACACAAAAACATACACACACACACAGACACACACTTACTTGACAGATTGTGTCGGCAGGACCCAATCACTCAAAGTCAGAATGAAATCAGTGAGCGTAGGAATCAGCCTTAGACCTAATGCCTCACTTGCAGGTAATATATCCGCAGTCGGAGAAGCAGCACAGACAAGCTCAGTGAACACTCTTCACGCTGCCTTACAGCTAACACCTTGCTTCCACATCAGCAATCAGCGTGCGGCATGCACAACGGAAAACGTATGTTGAGGGTACATTTGGGCGGCCAATGTGGAAGGTACGTCAGTCCGGCGTCCCGGACTGATATCAGTGCCTAGTCAAAGCCTCTTCGTTGGGCAATCGCTCTGACAGCGCAGATTGCCCCTCTGCTGGAAACATCGCACTGCACTTCTGCACTTCTCTCGGAGAACCCTTGGGAACAGACACACGCACACACAACCCTGGGGTTGCCCAAGAGGGCAAACCGCAAACTGCAAACCAGCTTGGCAAACAACGGAAACCGGCGACCAGAAGCTAAATTCAGAGTGAAGCCGTCAACAAAAGGTTCGCCGGGGCATGGGCTCTCGCTCTCACTCCCAGGGCCGCAGGCCTCCATGTTCTACTATGCGCGCCGTCCTACATCACCCCTCTGACAGAGCCCCTAAACAGGCGTGAGGTGCGCCTTTTGGTGGCTTGACATGGCTTGACACGATCTCGATGCCCCGAAGACAAGACAAAACAAGCCCCAGCTCGCTAGAGGTTTGGGGAAGTTGCCAGGGGCAAGTGGGCTGGGCGCCAAATCAGCAGCCGGTTTTCCATTTTTCGTTTCTGTGTTTCTGTCGGAGTTTGTCCCCTGTCCGTCGAAACGATAAATCCCCAAACCCTATAAAGCCCGTGGCACAGTTCTCTCATTTCGTTGGAACCGAAACGAGCCCCCGTTGAGTCAAACATTTCTTTTGGCCGTCGAAACGATAATCCCTGGCCCTAGACCCTATAAGCCCTTTGCGCAGTCCTCTTATTATGTTGGAACCGAAACGAGCCCCATTGAGTTGAGTAAAAGCATATCTTGCTCGTCGACACGATAAAGCCTAAACTCTATAAAGACTTTGGCGCAGTTCTTTTATTATGTTGGAACCGACACGAGCCCTGTTGAGAAAAAGCATATCTTGCCCGTCGAAGATAAACCCTGACCCCCCCCGAAGCGAACCATGTTGAGCAAACACATACAATATCTTGACCGTCGAAACGATAAACCCTAGACCCTATAAAGCCCTTGGCGCAGTCCTGTTATTATGTTGGAACCCAGACGGTCCTCATTGAGCAAAGGGTATCTTGCCCGTCAGAGAAAGAGGCCCCGACAGAACGCTCAAGACTCTCAATGGTGTCATGATGCAGGGGATGGCCGGCCTGAACTGAAAAACGAAGCGCACGTGGTGTGATGCCAATGATGCTCGTTTGCGCGGGCCGGCGGTCCACCCCAGGACTCCAAAACTGCAGCAAAGCTTTGCAAACACCGATAAAAATCGTCCACGCTCCAACGCTGCATGCTGCTCAGTACCAGGGACCTACACAGGGGCGCAGAAGCAAGCACGACCTCTATGATGCCCACAGGTGCCCCAAGAATCAATATATGACGTTTTGGCAGGAGTTCAACTTGCAGGTCAGCAGGTTCTTTGCCAACACACGATGCCCATTTCTGCGGGGTCTTGGTCCCGAGAATCATGCTCTCGAAAGCAAATCCGAAGCTCCAGCCAAAGCGACTTGCACGGACGAACACGCTTCAAGGGACATATAGTCATGTGACGTCATGTGTGAAGCATGCACAAGTCGCAGTCCGCTCCGATTTACGACTGTGGCAGCCTCGAGCTTTATGCAAGGCTTTTGCCCCGCCTCATCCGAAGTGAAGCCAGAGCGACACCATGATTTCCTGCGGCATGTTTCAAAGGGTTTCGTGCCCCGTCCGTCAAAGAACGAGCTGACACTGAACAATCCGTCAAGCCAAAGCCCGCCAAAGCCATGCAGGCAAACCGGGGTCATATCAGGGTCATGTTTACAGGGAGCCGACCCGTTTGGGAGTAAGTCCTTGTGCAGGAGAGAATTACACAACCACCACGACCTCCAAAATCATCTGGTCGAGCTCGACCGCTGCTTTGGAAGGCGTTCAAAATCCGTGTTCACAGAATAGCTCGAGGTTGCGTCCAACGGGTTCTGTGTGGTTCTGTCCGTGGAGATCCTGAAGATCATTGAATGGAGGGTTAGATATCGTTGGGGCTGTAGGCTTTTTGGTGTGGAGGGGTGATGGCTGGTCGGGGGAGCCCAGCAAAACAAACTCGCGAGGACTGCGAACAAGTTTGTCCTTCCGCTTTTGTTTCCAGCTACAAGGACGGAAACATCTGGCTTGATTTGCGCGCTACAGTTCTAAGCGAAGATTGAGCCATATTTTGACCCACAGCTTTTTCGCAGTGAGGAAAATCTGACTCATCTCCAAGTCATATCGCCCATGTGTTCCAGAGAAAGAACCGCCCAAAGCATTACACGGTATGATGCGCCCAATTCCCGCTTGGCCCAGAGGGTTGGCGCAGAGAAGCAGCGCCAAAGATGATAATACCTGTAGGAAGAGGTGCTTAAAGGATGTGTTGCAAGTTAATTTTTGGAAGACACGTAGCTGGATGTCCTGCCAGTTGCTCGCCTGCATGTGTCGTGAGCAGTACGGCTTGAAACTTCGCATGTGCAGCCAGAAAGGAAGAAAAGGTGAGCCTTCCCAAGCAGTACGAAAGCATTCAGCGCAAGAACGGACTGCTTCCCACGACTGTTGTCCGCACCCGAGGCATGCGGGACGGCAGTGAATGACCAAATCTGCGCAGCAGCGTGTGCAAAGTCACAAAAGGACGCCTCAGCCTGCAAGTTTCTCGCGAGCCTTATTGTTGTGACAGCCAGCTTGTTGCGCATGTGCTTTCCCCGATGCTATGTTCTGGCTGAGACGATATTTGTGGCCCATCTGCTCTTTCATCCATTCACTTAGTTGCCATGACAGACTCGGAGTATTCATTCTCTTTGACTACCTTCGCGCCATCCGGGAAGCTTTTGCAGATCGAGTATGCCCTCAACCGAGTTGCTGAAGGGCGCCCCGCCCTAGGCATCAAGGCCAAGAACGGGGTTGTTCTGGCCACCGAAAAGAAGGTCACAAGTCCGCTCGTCGACGAGAAGACCTTGGCCAAAGTAGAGAACCTCTCCGACAGTGTGGGAATGGTCTATGCCGGAATGCCCGCAGATTACCGTGTTTTGCTCCGAAGAGGGCGTAAAGTTGCCCAACAGTACTACACCATGTACCGTGAGCTGATTCCGGTTTCACAAATCGTTCGTGAAGAAGCTGCCATCATGCAAGAGTTCACACAGTCGGGCGGCGTGCGACCTTTCGGAGTATCCCTCATGATCGCAGGATTTGATGACAGTGGCCCGCAGCTTTTCCAAGTGGATCCATCCGGTACATACTTTGGTTGGAAGGCCTCGGCAATTGGCAAGAACCATGTCAACGCAAAGTCTTTCTTGGAGAAGCGCTACAGTGAGGACATTGAGCTAGAGGATGCAATCCACACGGCCATCCTCACCTTAAAGGAGGGTTTTGAGGAAGCAATCACGGCAGAGAACATTGAGATCGGCATTGTGGGCACTGACAGGAAGTTTCGAGTGCTGACTCCTGCAGAAGTCCAGGACTACCTCGGAGAGGTAGAGTAAGCAGCAGACCAGCCGTCTACAAATGATAGCCGGGATTCGGCACAGACCCGGCCTCAGAACAGGAGAGATGCTATGCAATAGTGCTAAGTACCCAATGTACGGCATGACTTGAAGCACAGATCCGCTGCGCAAGGATAACCTGCGAAACAGTCGAATTTGAGCGAGGGCTTGCTTGTGTGAGGGGCAGCCTCTCAATGCTCGCTCGGCAGCAAGCCACATCCTGCTTCTGTTTCGAAATTGGTTCAAGCCCAAGCTGAACACTGTGGAACGCGATACTTCCGCAGAAGCGCGAGCCCGCCTACATCACATAGCCAGCGCAATGCCCAAGACAGGCAACGGAGCCTACACCTTACTCCACACGATGCTGTGTGTAGTCATGACTAGCTCAGAAGGCAACCGCTGTGCGATGCCGACCTTTCTGCAGAAGGGGCATGCATCCGCCGTTTGATCCACGCGATGCTGCAGGCAATCTTAATCGTCTGAAGTTTTGTCGCAGACCCCCAACACTTCATTGAATCACAGCTGCGAGGCTGCGAAACGAATCTCCTCGTCCCTGTACCAGGGATCCACCGTGTCCCGCATCCAGGTTGCTACAAGAATTGAAGCTCTTTTCTGAGGCTGAGCTGTCTCGTAGCACGAGTGGTGATTGCCGACAGGATGCGTGGGGGCCCGTCTACAATGACATTCGCAGCATCGCGAGGGTCCGCATCAACCGCCGCCCGCTCACAAAGGCTCTTATAGTTTTGGGACGCTTCTATCTATTAGCCGACAATGGTTGGAAGATTTATGAAACTCTGTAGTGGGTCGCAACTCCCTGCAAGAAAGAGCATGCATGATCCTCCTGGAAGACAGGGTTGCACCGCCAAGGTTACACGGGCGTCAAAGCTATAAAGATGAGTCCGCCGAAGACTGAGTGGCAGGCACGACAGCTTGCCTACCAGATTCGACCAGATGATGCACGGTCTATGTCAGTCATTTCGATCCAATAGAGCAATAGACGAGCGGAGCACTTCCGAGTTTAACAAATTAGTTAGAAGGACATTATATTGTGGATCTTCTTGTGGAAACGTCCGAGCGCAAGAGTTAATGCGTTGTGATCAAGTGTTGTCATCCACAATTACTTTCCACTCCGCTTGCTCAGCTGGGCGGCTCTATTGCTTGCTTGCCCCACTTGCCCCGACACTGGCAAGTGAGGCAAGCGAGAGCAAGAGAGGCAAGGTGAAGCACACGGCGAGCTGTGAGAAACAGTTTCTGGTCTGAACGAAGCCATACGGCCATGTGGAATACATTGCTGAACGCTGCCGGATGTCGGCGTGTGTGAAGCTTGCGCCTCTGAAGGGCCTTGATGTTCGTGGTTGGCTTCGACTGTGCAATGCGTCGGTGTCGAATAGATTCATTGGTTCATGTGCTGTGCTGACTCAGGGTTTGCACAAGCTAGTAAGCCTGGTTGAAATCGCCAGCAGCAGAATGGCCATGAAATCGTCAAGCACTCGGACATTCACGGACTTTTCCCGAAAGCATCGCGAAGGGTTTTTCCGCGCGGAGCTCTGGAGAAATACGTGGGATAACTTACATAGATCAGTTATACATCGAGACTTATACATCGAGACTTTTAGATTACGTTGAGTTAAGTTAAGTAAGTTAGGTTAAGTTAAGTTA
>CAJNJA010012209.1:1329-13249 GCA_905231915.1 Symbiodinium necroappetens | reverse complement strand
AACCCCAAAACATCAAACCCTAAACCCCTAAACCCCTAAACCCTTAAATCCCTAGACCCCTAAACCCTAAACCCCTAAACCCTTAAATCCCTAAACCCCTAAACCCCAAGCCCTCAACCAAAAACCGTAAACCCTCAGGCCTCAACCCGAGCTAACGATAAAGGGAGGATAGGTCTAGGGTTTAGGGTTTGGGGTTCAGGGTGTAGGGGGAGAATCTTACGAAACCTTCTTTAGGGCTTCGGGTTTAGGGTACTTCAAACCCTTGCATGGGGGGGTTTCTCAAAATAGGGGACCCTAATATAGTATCTTAAATAATAGGATCCTTATTATAAGGACCCCAACAGAGAGTACCCCCTTATTTTCGGAATTTCCCATATTGGTCCAACTTGCAGAGCCCACGCCCAGCATGATATGCAGCGAGCCTTCTGCGAGCTCCTCGCACAGTCAGAATTTTTCTACTGGGGAGTAAGCTCTTTGGACTAAGGTTTAGGGCTTTAGGGTTTTTTGGCCTTCAGGGTTTACCTTACCCTCCCCAAACCTACTTTTTTGTGGGTTCTTATTATAAACCCTAGTATGGAATTTTCAGGGACCCTACAAAAAAGTAAGTTTTGGTAGGTTAAGGAAGGGTTTAGGGGAGAACAGTCGAGGAAAAATGGTAATAGCGTCCCGCTTGCAGTGTAGGAAACATGGTTGATAGAGGCTGGCGATGTAGAAGTCTACATACCTAGAACTGGTTTTTTGGGTGGACCTACTCGTTTACATGCTCTAGTGAAGCATCAGGAATGAAATCATGAAATATTCAGGCCCCTCTTTTTCGTTCGAGGCGGTTTTGGGCTATGGTTCGAGTGCATGGGTTGTTTAAGGTTCAGGGTAGCAAGGGGCTCCAGGATTTGAGGTTTCTGCTGATAGCCCTCTCTCCGCCGGAATCCACTGGGTCGGTTCAGGGTTTAGGGTTTAGGATTTGGGGCTTTGGGCCCAGGGTAGACTATAGGAATCCTGATTCAGAAACCTTGGGTCTCTCTGAGGGATCTTCAGATGGATCCTAATAGTTGGTGTCATAGGACCAGGGCTTCTTCATCTGGTTCCTACATTCCTTAAGGACGAAATGACCCTTAAAAGTAGGGGCCCTATACCCTTATACTATGAATCCCTATATGGTATATGAACCCTAAAACATTTTAGGGTTCATTTCGTCCTTTAAGGTTAGGGGCTGGGGAGTTTAAGCCGCACGGTGCTCCTTTGCCCGCGTCGAGCTTCTCACGGCGGAGATGATAATCACCGCGCGCTCCTAGGGCTTTTTAGGGGGGTTTAGGGTTTGGGTTTTGGGGTTTAGGGTTTAGGGCTTCTTGGGGTTGACTTGCACAGCTTTCTCTGGCTTTGCGTGTCTTGGCTTCCGGGCCTTATGGATCAGAGATTTGGGGCTTCCCGGAAAGCCCTACTACTAGTATGATGCAGGCCTGAATGATGAAAACTTTGGTGGTAGATGATACTATCATTCTATGAAGACTAAATATAAAGGCTCCTATACTAAAGGCTCCTGCTTCCAAACCCTCAAAGCCCAAAACCCTCAACTTTTAAGTTCAGGTTTCAGGGTTGGTCTTGAGGTTTAGGGTTCAGGGTTTATGGTGTTGCGGTTCAGGGTTTATGGATCTGAGGTTTAGGGTTTGTGTTGAGGTTTAGGGTTTAGGGGTTATGGTTTTGAGCTTAAGGTTCAAGGTTTGAAGGTTCTGAGTTTTAGGATGTAGCAGGGTTTATGGTTTTGAGATTTATGGTTCTGAGGTTTAGAGTCCAGGGTTTATGGTTTCGAGGTTCGTGGTTTATGGCTTTGAATTTTAAGGACTATGGTTTTAAGGTTTAGCTTTAGGGTTTATGGGTTTGAAGTTTATGGTTTAGGGCTTATGGTTGTGAAGAGTTTGGGGTTCAAGGTGTATGCTTTAAGGGTTTGGGGCTATGGTTTTGAGGCTTAGACCCTACACCCTAAACCCTAAACCCTAAACCCTCTCTTCCCACCCCCCCTCCTGCCCCTGAAAGTGCTCCACAGTGCCGATGTCCACCTCAGACAGATCTCTTCCTCAGTGCGTCACGGCTTCTCCGAGGGGGGCTTCGGAGAATTTGGCTTTGATCTTCTTCAAGAGCCTGGGCTTTAGGGTTTAGGGGGGGCTTCGGAGAGTTTGGCTTTCCCAGAGACTCCTATATCCCTTAATTAAGGAATATTCCTTAAAATTCTAGTAGGATCCCTAATATGATTTACGGTACATTCCTAAATTCAGGGATATTGGAGTCAGTAGGTCGATCTTCTTTAAGAGCTTGGGTGCTGTTACTGACCTTGGTGCCCTCAAGATCAGAACTTCGCAAGCCCACGACTCCCTCAAGGCTTTACGCCTCCAAGCCTAAACCCGGCAAGCCTAGAGATCGATGCCGACATGGGATTACAACTTATGAGCTTCCAAGAGGAACCTCAAGGATTGCATGAAACCCATCGTGGGCCGTTGAGTAGCCTTAGCACGATTTCTCTCAGCTACCGCAACTACCCACACAAAGCCAGCAGTAGGCGGGAACCACGGGCCCAGCACCACTGTGATCAATCTCAAGTTGCAATGCATCCAGCCCCCCTTGCGCTATCGCCCTGAGGTGGGCAATCTCATGGGGACCAGGGGCAGCACCTATGAAGCCATCCTCAAACCACATTGCGGCTAAGAAGACAGGAGGAAGGGACCTCTCGTCGGGACGTACGGCCAGCCCATTGATGTTCGGCGGAACCAGGGTCTCGCCATACACAGAGAACCCAATACCCCTTATTTAAGGAATATACCTTAAAATATAGGGGTCTGAATATTATGATTTAAGGTATATTCCTTCATTAAGGGGCATTGGGTTCTCTGGGTACACATCACCGTCCACTGTGGTGACGCACCACCACGAAGCGCTCGTGCCACTTCCTCTCTTTTTCGGGTACTGAATTAGGATGAACTTGTTCTTCACTGCAGAGGCTGGCAGCACGGTGTGATCTTGGCAAATAGCCATGGTATAAACCAACAGTACTCCTCTCAGGAACCAGGTTACAGACTAGTTTCCGCCTGCTTGCACTGCAGTACACGCGCAAGGAATGACAATGCTGCTCAGAAGCTGGAACGACTACTCGACGATCCACGCACAACCAGTTGTGCCGAACAACGCCACTGGCAAAGACCAAGGAGAGGGGACTCAGAGACGGGAGGATCATGGATGACTAGAAAACTTGCGAGATTAAATGCGGCAAGTGCTGAGATCCATCACCTGCACAGCAGCAGTCATGGGCTTAGGGTTTTGGGTTTAGGGCTCCGGGTTTAGGGTTTAGGGTTTAAGGTCTAGGGTTTAGGGTTTAGGGTTTAGGATGCTCGGCCTGGAGCGTCTGAGAACCAAAAGCCTTAAAACGAAAGCCATTGGTGCTCAATGAGGCTCAGGGGGCCTCAAGGGGCCGTTGAGGAGGTTGCCATGGAAGCCGGTAATGTAGACAGCTATTAGCTTATAGCCTGATTTGCTAAGTTTCCTGATCCTATAACCCTCTAGACGCCCCATAAAGCCATTACGGAACCCCGTTGCAGAACCCTCATAATCTCCTTTTCTACTTGCGACTTTTGTAGAGATCCGACTCCGCACAGCCCTAAACCCTAAACCACAGCTCTTTGGAAGCAGCCAAGAGCCGTACCACAAGCGTTCAGCTGCTCTTGAAGCATTTGGACCTCGTTTAGGGTTTAGGGTTTAGGGTTTAGGGTTTAGGGCTTATAAGGGTTTAGGGTTTAGGGCTTATAAGGGTTTAGGGTTTAGGGTTTAGAGTTGTATAGTGTGGGAAGCTGATCAAGCAAACCTGGCCCCTGTCACCCGAATAGACTACTTGGAGGCCCAAGGGGGCTTAGTAAGTGGGTTATAAGTAGAGCTATAAGTACCCTAAATGGAGTTACCCTAATTATAACCCTACTTATAACCGACTTACTAAGTCCCCTGGGCCTCCAAGTAGGTTTCATGTAAAGAGCCCTGACAAAGACCCCCAAACCTGAAATCAGCATCTGAGGCGTAGGAGTTGGATGCAGGCTTGAGGATCTGTGGATTCGGCTTGAGAACTTAAAACTTACTTCACCCAATAAGCCAGGGAAATAAAAGGTTAAACTTTTCAGATTACTACTAGAATATAAGAACCCACAAAGTTTAAAGGTTGGGTACTGGGAAACTGAGAAAACCAAAGTTTCAGGGAGCAGACATCAGGTAAACGAACTCGCCGGCCCTTCTCAGGGCACGCTTTCAAACCCTGGGCCCGCCTGAAACATTCGAATCCCCGAAACCCTAAACTCTAAACCCCTAAACCTTAAACCCTAAACCTCCAGTTCAGGAAGGTCTCGACAGGAGCCCTCGCAAGATTTCAGGTACTTTCCTCACTTACGGGCTCAGGGTTTAGGGTTTAGGGTTCTTCTTGGAACACCAACTCCGAAAATCTTTGAACCCGCAAAATAAAACCCTGAGCGCCCCGAGGCCCGAAAGCCTCCAAAATCTTCGTCGAGAATCCACAGAAAACCCTCTCCCACCTACCGATTTGGGTAAGTTCTCTACATCCGGGTCCCGTTTAGGGTCCTGTTGATAAGGATTCCAAGCCATTTTGGGGGACCTTCTAAGGCCACCCTAGTTTAGAGAACTACTTTGGGAAACCCCAAACCCTACCCTCTCGCACTGTACCCAACAATTACGCTGTGATTCCGGTGCATACTAAGAACCAGCCCATGTCCCACTCAGGTTGTGCTAGACAAATAAAACCCCACACCCTCAGACCCTGAACCTTGAACCCGTACCGAAAGAACCACATCCCTGAACCTTCCACCGTAAACCCTATAAACGGAGCTTAGAAATCGCGGGTCGGAGCCTAAATGCCCGCTGAGAGCATGGTAACATAGGGCGCAGGGGCGTGAATTCTTCGGTTACCACAAAGATTCATGGTTTTGCGTTTAGGGTTTAGGGCTTAGGATAAAGGCTGAGGGAGGAGGGCCTCAGGAAGGGGGGCCGAACTACTCTGTTGGGGTACTTGGAGGTTCATGGGTAGTTATAAGTGGGGTTATAAGTAAGCTAAATATAGTTATAACTCATATTGGGGACTTATAACCACACTTATAACTACCCACGAGCGAGGCTCCAAGTATAGTAGGGCGTAAGCAAACACACTACAGTGTTCCCAATACTACACAGGCCTCTATATTCTACCCTGAAGGCCAACAAACGTTGATAAGCGCCAGGCCGCAAAACCTGCAAGAATTCATACCTCAGACCCTGAACGCCGTTAACCGTGAACTCTCACCTAAGTAAGCACCCAAACGCAAAACCCGCCTTCGAGCCTGCAATCTCAGTCGTGCCATATGGGTTTAGGGCTTAAGGGGTTCAAGGTTTAAAGTTTAGGGGCTTATTTAGGGCTTAGAGTTTAGGGTCTAGGGGTTTGGGTTTTTCTTTCCCTCTAGGGAACCTTCAAACACGAACTAAAGCCTTCTCAAGCCCTTAGAAGCCCTTGATAAACCCCCGTTTATATAGGCGCCAACCCTGAACATCTCCAGGGATTCTGTGCTTATCATGCTAGGTTCCCGAATGACCCCTTAATAATAAGGGTACCCTTTTTCCTAATATTCAGCTTTAATAGGGGAACCATACAATAAAAAGGGCAAAAGGGCACTACTCAGGAACCTAGAATGATGGATGATGCCCACCCCTCGATCCTGAGGCCTCTACCCCTGAAACCCCAAACCCTTGAACCCTAAACATCTAAACCCCAAAACCCCCTACACCCCTACTTACACCCCTAAATCCTAAACCTCAAACCCCAAAACCCCCTACACCCCTAAACTCTAAACCCTAAACCCTAAACCCTAAACCCGAAACCTCAAACCCCAAAAGCCCAATGAGCCACTAAACCCGCAGTTGGCCTGGCGAGCATAGGGTGTGATGATGCCGATGTCGTTCGGCTCGAGCTCCGCGTCAGCAACTGCACAGGGTTTAGGGTTTAGGGCTTATAGGGTTTAGGATTTTGGGTTTAGGGTTTATAGGGTTTAGGATTTAGGGTTTAGGGTTTTGGGTTGAGGGTTTATAGGGTTTATAGGGTTTAGGATTTTGGGTTTAGGGTTTAGGGTTTAGGGGTTTAGGGTTCAGGATTTGCCGCTGAATAGCACGTAGGCGATAGGATCTTACGACAAGCCTGTGCCGAGTCAAGGGGCTTTAATCAAATCCCTGTTTTCCCACACCTGCCTCCAGGACAGATAGGTGTTAGCTGTAGAGTGTGGGCTTCGCAGCTGACGAAGTGCCACTTTACTATCAGTGGTGAGGTCAACCTCAACATCCAGTTCCCTAAACAGCGCGATCATGGCCTCTGATTCGCCTGCCGAGACAGTGGACTGGGGGAGCACACCTGACATGATCCCTGCAAGCTCCAGCCCATTTGGGCCCCATTGTGCAGCTACAACTGCCCATCCCACATTTCGTAGACGAGCATCACGTGTATACTTGCCACCAGAGGCATCAGTGGCATAGACGTATTTCCCCCAGCACGGGGAGGTCTCCCGAAAAATGACTTCTCTGTGAATGGGGTAATCTCCTTGGTGTGCAACGTAGTGCCGTGGTAGCATGCCGCGAAGCCACAGACACGGCTCAGGTACTTTCGCCTTGTAGTGCCGAAGCCACTTGGGTGCCTTCTTGGCACCCGGCAAGCTAGTACAATCATATAGAAAGTGTTTTGCCGTGTTTGGCCGTCCGCACCATTGGCACTGCCTGAGGCCTTGCATGATTGCTTGCCCTCGTGCATGTGCAGTCCCTGAAAGGCAATGCGACAAGAGGCCTTCCTTTTAGCCAAATGCTTGCTCTTGAGAAGTCTCCCGGCCGTCCAATCTACTCCACCAGCAGCTCCCTGGGCCAATGCCTTGAGTTTATGGCTTAAGGTTTAGGCTTTTAGGGTTGAGAGAGCCTGGACTGACTGACCTTAGGGGCCTTGAGGTACAGTATAGTGTGGTGTAACTGTATAAACCCTCAACCCCACACCCCCTAAAACTAGCAATAATCTGCATTCCTAGGGGGCTGAGGCTGAGTAAAAGCTTTGGGCTTGAGGGCTTAAGGTTTTAGGGTGTAGAGGCTTAGGTTTGGGGATTAGGGTGTTGCATCTAGGGGCGTAGGGGTGTTCCGGGTTGAGAGTTCATGGGTTTGGGGCTTAGGGCTCAGAGGATTTAGGGCTTAGGGTTTAGGGTTTAGGGCCGAGCGCTTGGAGGATTTAGGGCTTGGGGCTTAGGGCTTAGAGGATTTAGGGTTTAGGGTTTAGGGCGTAGGGCTTAAAGGATGAACTCCCAGGCTATTGACTTCCTTCTCGGCTAGCCGCAGCAGCGCCTTGACTTACAATAAGGTTTTGTACACGGGATAAGGGCTGACTGATGTAAGGGTTACAGAAGGGATTCTAGTTACAAGGGATTAACGGGGTGCCTTTTGCCCAATATTAAATACGAAAGCCGGCAACTAAGCTGCAAAAGGAGCATTGCTGGAACTAGGCCTGCAAGCAGCTTCAACACGTAGCGCTGGACGATCTTCACCTGCACCCGCTGAAGGATTCAGGGTCTATACGGGTTCACCTCTCCACGTGGGCTCTACAACTGCAGCCCGAAACCCTACACCTCAAAACCCCCAAAACCCTAAACCCCAAACCCTAAGCCCAAAACCCGACGCCCTAAACCCCCAAAAAGGCGGCAACCAGAGCTCGTGACCCCATGATCCCTGAACCAAAACCCTAAACCCTAAACCCTGAACCCTGAACCCTAAACCCTAAACCCTAAACCCTAAGCCCTAAACCCTAAACCCTAAACCCTAAACCAAGATTGCAACCGGGGATCCTTCTACGGCTGAATCCTCAGCCGAATTCCAGGCCCTGCCTACCGTCTCCATTGTAGTTCCTTTTTGGGGTTACCTTTTATAGGATCCTTCATATAGATTCGGTTAAACCAAAAAAGGAACTACAATGGAGACTATAGGTGCAATTGACTCTCTATATCTTCCACGTCACCCCTCTAACTAAACCCTCCCCAAGGGGAGCTGCTCTAAGTCGCGGCTCTCTTTCTTACGTAAAGTGCGAAACCTGATGTTGCAGAAACCCCCTTGCAGTGTAAACACGGCCATATGAGGATCCCCTTTATCTTGCCTACCACAGAACAGGGTGAAGCATGGGACTGCGTTAGGGTTTAGGGCTCAGAGCCCTCAAGGCTTTAGTGCTTGGGGCTGAAGGGCCCTAAACCCCAAGCCCCAAACCCCAAACCCTGAACCCTGAACCCTAATTAAACCCTAAACCCTGAACCCTAAACCCCAAACCCTAAACCCCAACCCCGAAACTAAACCCCAGAACGCCAGCCGCGTTCGAACTGAAAGGGTGCTGAAGGAGGGGTCTGGGCTCCTGGACTCTCTGGGACCTCCTTGATCCCTACGGAACCTACTTCAGGGGTTTAGGTCTTTTCTAAGGCATGTACCTGAAATATGTAGGTTTGCGCTTTCTTTTGGTGAAACGAATACTGCAGACTTGACAGAGGAGTCCGAGGCAGGAAAGAAAATGTCTGACCCAGTTGATAGGCAATTACAGAGCCCATAACTCAGGCGGTCCTACTTCCCGCATGCTGCAGGGTACTCATCTTTTCCCGAAACCTCACCACCCACCACCCTCAAAAAAAGAAGAACGTCGGCCTGAACTCTAATCCCAAGGCTCTTGGGTGCTCTTGCCGGGCTGCATAGCACCCTTTTAAGGTCTTACGGTCTACCCTCAGACTCTCGAGTAGCACCTCATCCAAGTTGTAGAAGGATGCAGAATCTGCATCACAACCTCGGGTGTCCGTCGTAATGCTCAGGCATCACGAGGAGGACGAGGAGGAGGAGGAGGAGGAGAAAGAGGAGGAAAAGGCGTCGTTCTGGCAGTCGCGAGCATCGTCGAAGTCGTCGTCGTCGTCGTCCAGCACAGCAGGGATCAAGAACAAGACAATGAAAATATCAAGTCCATCACAGCTACAACAGACACCATCAACACCACCGCCACCACCACCACCGCCGCCTCCACCACCACCGCCGCCGCCGACCTCGACCACCACCACCACCACCACCACCACCATCAGTTCTCATCACGTCATCATCAACACCATCATCAGGGCCATGTTCCGACACCTCATAATATAGACGCCTCAGGCAGTAGAATAGAGTTTCGGCCTACATTCCAATACAAGGATTTAGGGACTGACAGGGCGAACTACGGTTGATGATATGAATCCTGCATTACCCATAATAAGGAATGTATCATAATAAGGAATGTATCATAATTCCCATATGTTAGGGTCTTTAATGTAATGCAGGATGTATATCATCAACAGTATTTCTATCGTGTATGATTCAGAGTCTTTGCCTGAAGCAAACCAGCTTGGAGGATCATGGGACTTGATAAGGTAGGTCTGTAAGAGTACCTTCTCAGTAAACAACAGCATACTTACTAAACCCTAAACCCTAAACCCTTAACCCCTAAAACCCCTGAACCCTAAACCCTATAACCCCTAATACCCCTAAACCCTAAACTCCCAAAACCCCTACATAAACCCTAAAACCCTAAACCCTAAAATCCCCTAAACCCCCAAAACCAAAAAAAAAAAAAAAAAACTCCATAAACCCCTAAAACCCCAAAAACCCCCTAAGCCCTAAACCCCAGTGGCTGGGTTCCCTCGAAGCTCGGAGCCCGGAATCCATCGAGGTTGAGCTCTGGGTCTTTGTCGCAGAGTTGCGGGTCCCTGGGGAGAGTGTTAAGGTTTAGGCTTTAGGACTTTAGGCTTTAGGGTTTTGGGTTTTGGGGGGGAGTGTTAAGGTTTAGGCTTTGGGGTTTAAGGCTTCGGGTTTGAGGGTTTAGGGTTTTGGGGTTAAGGTTTAGGCTTTAGGGTTTAGGGTGTTAGGGTTTTGGGTTTGAGGGTTTAGGGTTTAGGCTTTAGGGTTTAGGGTGTTAGGGTTTTGGGTTTGAGGGGTTTAGGGTTTAGGCTTTAGGGTTTCGGGTTTTGGGTTTAAGAGTTGAAGGTCTAAGGGTTTTGGGTTTTAGGGTTTGAGGGATTTGGGTTTGAGGCTGTAGGGTTGAGGGTCTAAGGGTAGGTCTTCGCGTCTTTGGGTTTTCACGGTTTTGGAGCTTCTGTTTAGGGCCTTAGGGCTTTGGGGTTTCGGGGTTTGTGGCTGCTGATTTCCCCTTTTGAGGGCGGCGCGTTCCGTGCCCTGGATGTTGTGCATGATGACAGGGCTGCTGCCTGCTTGAGGCTTTTGAGGGTTGAGGGTTTCGGGTTTAGGGTTGACGGTTTCGGGTTTCGGGTTTTAGGTTGAGGGTTTGGGGTTTAGGGTTGAGGGTTTAGGGTTGAGGGTTTAGGGTTGATGGTTTAGGATTCAGGGTTTAGGGTTTAGGGTTGAGGGTATAGGAGTTAGTTTGGGGTTGAGGGTGCCTTTGAAGGGTAGCTTGAAGGGCTTCTGTAAGGGTTTACTGTACTTTCAGGCCGATGACGTCGGCTGAAAAAAACACGGAGACCACCAACACTGAGGCTCCGATAACTTCAACTGGAGGCCTTGGGAGTCGCCTTTTTGGGTTCTAGAACTGTACGGGTTTTGGGTTTAGGGTTTATGGGCTTTGGGGGCTTAGGGGTTTGAGGGGTTTTAGGGTTTTATGGGCTTTGGGATTTAGAACTTATATACGGGTTTACGGGTTTAGGGCTTAGGGTTTATGGGCTTGAGGGGTTTTTGGGTTTTATTGGGTTTAGGGTTTATGGGCTTTGGGATTTAGAACTTACGGGTTTACGGGTTTAGGGTTTGGGGTTTTTGGGTTTTAGGGTGTTTAGGGTCTATGGGCTTTAGGGATTTAGCACTTACGGGTTTAGGGGTTTAAGGTTTATGGGTTTTAAGGGTATAGGGTTTATGGGTTTGGGGGTTTAGGGTTTAGGGTTTAGGGGTTTTGGGTTTCGGGGTTTAGTTGTTCGGGTTTAGGGTTTAGGGGTTTAGGGTTTGGGGGTTTGGGGTTTGGGGTTTGGGGTTTGGGGTTTGGGGTTTAGGGTTCAGGGTTTAGGGTTTAGGGTGGGCTTTAGACACAAGCGCGAGCGTCCCCGAAACGGCTGAGGGCAGCACAGCCTTGCAGGTCAAAGAACGGCATCAGCCTGCAACAGACGCGGCCAAGAGGGTTGAAGGGGCACTGGGGTTTAGGGTTTAGGACTTACAGGTTCGGGTTTAGGGTTTGGGTCCGTGCCCGAAAAACTCTAATGATATACAGTTTTACTGCAGTGCAAACCAGAATTTCTGGTAAACCCTAAAACCTAAATCCTAAACCCTAAACCCTAAACAACAGGGGTTGAGCGATGATAGCATGATCGGGTCCAAGTCCTCCTTTCCGAGACGGGACCTACACAACAAGGTCTTCGCATTGATGACAGTACTACTGTTGATGATATAAACCCTGCATTACCTTAAGGACCCTAAACTATGGGAATAACCCTAAACCCTGAACCCGTATGGTATACTCCTTATTATGGGTGATGCAGGATTTATATCATCAACCGTAGAGCACCTAGGCTGGCGGACGGTAGAGATCAGACTGACAGGGATGCCCAGGGACCACAAGGAATCAACGGCGTGAAAGCCATATGAAATCCAAAACTCCCGAACCCCGAAGCCCCAAAATCCTGAAACCAAAACTCCCGCAACCCTAAACCCTAAACCAAAACTCCCAAAACCCTAAACCCGAAACCCTAAATTGAAAACCCGAAATTCCACATCCCCCTAATCGCGACACCCCAATGCTGCCGTGAAACTCGAAGACGAGGAAGAAAGAGCCCCCACATGCTGTAATAATTACAGCACTTACACTGTAGTGCTATACTATACTATACTATAC
>CAJNJA010012208.1:135-39120 GCA_905231915.1 Symbiodinium necroappetens | reverse complement strand
AAACCCAAGAAGCCCTAGACCCCGCTCCCTGACATCCCAGGCTGATGCCAGAAGCCATCGGCTTAAGGTTCTCAAAGGCTCCATGTACCTATATAGTAGCTACTTGGGCCTTAAAGGGGTCCCTATGGAGGTACTTTAAGGCCTAAGTATCTACTATGAAGGTACATGGAGCCTTTGGGTTAGAGAAGGAGAAAACCAGCAAGCCCAGCAGCAAAAACGCGAACGGACCAACAAAAAAGGAGCGACATACAACTCCAGCCCTTGGGAAGCCTAAAACCCCGAGCAATTGCAGTCCGAGATGCTGCCGAGTCAAGGACCCAAAGGGTCCAAAGTACCTATGTAGTAGAATGTAGGGTCTCTATATTAGGAATTACTATTGTGATTCGGGGAAGTATGCCCCATAACAGTACCAGGACCCTTTGGGGGAGTCAAGATGTCCTCAGCTCAGCAACACTGGCACATGCGACGACTCTCTATTCTATTCCCGGGCGTACTTTACTTGGGATCCCTAAACCTTAATCCCTTATCTCCTAAACCCTGAACCCTAAAGCCATAAGTGACCATTGTAGGGATGTCGGCCTTCCCACCCATAGCCTCATCTTTCGAAGCGAGCTCCTGCTGAGATGGGTATGAAGAGTGGCGGCGGCCTCGGATGCTTCTTCCTAGCCGTGGTGTGTCGGTTTCAAGATAAGCAGCCAAGGAGATTCATCCCATACACTTCCCAGATGCCAAAATCCCCAAATTAAGAAAGATACGAGGATTCCTAAGATGGTTCAAGGTGTATTCCTTGATTGAGGGCTTTTTGGAATCTCTGGGTACATCTCGGTAGTATTAGGGAGACCCCTTAAAGGGAACCCTTCTTAACCCTACTTGTGGCTCTCTTAAAGGGGACCTTATTGAGACGCTCTATATCCCCAAGGGTTCCCCTAATCATCCTAATCCTAACTCCCAACATCGGGTTTAAGTTTAGGGGCCCCAGGCCTTCGAAGACTCTTTGGGAAAGCTCTTTCGCCGTTCCTGGCAGGAGCCAAAAGGTTTGAGGAAGGTGCAAGGCTGCGAAGGAAGTCCAAACAAGTTTCGGAGTCTGACTTTAGGGTTTGTGGGGTTTGGCGTTTAGGGCTTAGGGTGATGTTTAGGGCAGACTAGGGCCAGTTTAAAGCCTCAGAACAAGATTCCGCACAGCCTTGGGTTATCCGCGAACCCTGATCCCCCCCACCCGTACTTTCAACCTCAGTCACCGATTGGGGTCATGATTTCGAGTTCGGTAACCCTTCAACTTGAGCACGAATGCCCAGCAATCCTTTACTGTTCTGCGTTGCTCCTTTTCCTGTTCCATGAAACTGCACTTCGTTCCGGGAACTCCGCGCAGAAAGTAACAAACAATCATGCACACATCTCTACCTGTCTGGGGTGAAGTAGGGTCTTCAGCACCCTAAACGTTAAGCCATCTTCCCTAAACCCGATACACTTTGCTCTCAAGCCCTGAACGCTTTCTAAACCTTACCCTGAGGGTCTCTAACACATAGTTTGGCCGCCTTGAACGTCACTAAGCCCTAAACCCTAACCCTCAGGCTCTAAGGACTCAGATTTCAAGGCTGTTTGGGTCCAAATACCATACTATGTAAGGCCTTTGGGCTGTTTTGAGCCTTAGGGTAAGCCGGCCCGCGACGGGTCCACCCTTGGGAGGGGAGGAGTTCTCTAATCTCAAGGAACCAAAGGAGAGACCCTTAAAGGGACCCTTGGGGTTACATGGGGGTGGCTTTATGAGACGATATAAGGGGTATAATAAGGGTTATATATGGGGTATTAGGATTAGAGGTCCCTTCTAGGGTTCCCTCCTACTGTCCCTTAATAATCACACGTCCGTAGTGCATGCAGGCCGCTACATCTACGAAGTGAAGGTCGTCCAGAACTCAGGGTTGTTTTTTCGATCTTCGGAATTCTGGTTTCCAGGGCTTAAGGGTTCGCGGTGTAGAGTCTGCGGGTTGAGAGTTCTACTTATGTCGTGTTCATGTCTAGGGCTTCGCTATGTAGGGTTAAAGATACTTAGCATCGTTGGTTTTGGGTCGCGGGGGTTCCTGTGGATTCCCGGAGATCTCGAAAGGCGCGCAGATATTTCAGCGGACGTTTGAGTCTAGGGTTTGTAGGGCTTACCCATAGGCCCCTAAGTAGTTCCTTTTTCTGGTTTATATTTAGAAGCCCATAAGGTAATCCCGAAAAGGAACTACTTAGGGGCCTAAGGGTGGTGTTAGGTGCTGGGGATCGCTGTGATGTTCTGGCCGGTAGAGAACAGGCAATCGGTAAATCGGGGGTATCTCGTTCTGGCTTCGAAGTTCCGTTATTTTCCCCCTGGTGATACATGCGGTCGACCGTATATCCTAGGAATCCCAAGTCTCCCTAGGCCAGTTCGGGATGTAGGGTTCCGGCATCCCGTGCCTTTGTAGTCCTGAAGATCGAAGAGAGCCCTAGTGCCCTACAGTTGGCTTGGCATGCTAAACCCCTAAGGGTCCATGTACCTAAATAGCATATACTTTGGCCCCAAAGTACTTATACAGAGACTACACAAAGGCCAAAGGATATACTTTTTGGGTACATGGACCCTTAGGGAACGGCTGGTGCTTGGAATTGTTGGTGGACGAGTCCGTTTTGGAGAAGGCTCCCAAGCTACCAGGGCTTTCTCTGAATCCTTGCAACATCTTGCAACCCAAAACCGCGAGCCCGAAAGAGCTTATAAGTTTAGGCCGCTGTGACAACGACGGGGGTTCCCAAACCCCAATCTTCAGCCATCTTAAACCCCCTACAGCTGCAGCCGCAACGTTGGAAGATGTGCACCCAAACTACCGGCGCCACAAAAAAGTAGTTAGAAGTTATTAAGCCCATCTTCTAACGCTTGATTCTTCCAACCTCGAAGCCGTCCAACTTTCTTATCTGTTCTGGCCTGGTCTCGTTGGGGGAAAAGTACCAGTACCTGATGGTGTTCAGATCCCTAAACCCTAAAACCCTAAACCCTAAGTCCTAAACCCTAAACTTCGAAAAAATCGGGCTTGAGGATTGGAGGTATCGGTTTAAGAAAGCCTGGTTCACCCGAAACCTGCAGTCTGGCTTTACGGCCTAGGGTCTAGGGTTCAGGTTTAGGGCTTAGGCTTAGAGTTTAGGGTTTAGGGTTTAGGGTTTCAGTTTAGGGTTTAGGGTTTCAGTTTAGGGTTTAGGGCTTTAAGTTTAGGGTTTAGGGTTTAAGATGGACTTGGCTTTGCGCGACGGTCGGAAGAGGCCGTTGCCGCATCATCCGTTCCAGCTGCTGCCTTGAAACTTTAACCACTGCTACCATAAAAGATTCACATTATTACTATTACTGAAGTATTTCTATTATTGTTATTGTTATGATTATTAATCTTTGAACACAAGTGTTACTATGATTACAGAAGCCTACATAAACCCAAGACCGTGCCGAGATCGAGACGCTGAACCCATCAGAGGGACCCCAGCGCAGCAGTCGAACACCTTTGCCGGGTCCTTGGCCTTTTAGAGTTTAGAGTTTGGGGTTAAGCCCTAAACCCTAAGCCCTAAACCCTAAGCCCTAATTCCTAAACCCTATACCCCTTTTTTGTTTTGGGCTACATGCCTAGCAGTTCAGGATTTTTTCGAGGTTGTCTCTGCATCGAGGAATTCCTGTGTTCTGCTACCCAATCGTGCAAGACAGGTGTTGTTAATACCTATAGCCTCCATTGTAGTTCCTTTTTGGGGGTTACCTTTTAGGATCCTTAATGTAGATTTGGTTAAACCCCAAAAACGGAACTACAATGGAGACTATAGGTAGGTTTCAGCCGGCCTGAACAGTTGGTACTCTCTTTTGTAGTGCCTCTAAGATTATGGATTGTACTTAGTAGAATATCTCCCCAAGATCCCCAATGACTAAAGGCCCTGTGCTACCATCTGTGCCCTACTACTCAGAGGCATGAAGTTCGGTACCGGGTATGAAGATTAATATATATATATATGCATATACATATATATATATATACCCGTGGTTCGGTGTTTAGTCTGGATGAGGTGTTTCGGAGGGCTTAGGGTCTCGATCTTCGGATCTCTCCTTTCGGGCCACTCGCTGCATCAAAAGCAGCTCGGTTTCCTTGCCGTTGATGAATGGAGCTCCTGGCTACCCATAGGCTCCAAAAGTAGTTCCTTTTGGGGATTACCTTGTAGGATCCCAAATATGAACCCCAAAAAGGAACTTCTACGGAGCCTATGGCTATACTCAATCGGCAGAGTTTTTTGACTTTCCCTGTAATTAATTTAAGCCCTCAACGAGCCATGCAACTGCGGCTCGACATCTGACTCTACGAACCCTGAACCACAAATCCTGGCCTAAACCCTGCCCCGATATCCTATCTTATCGCCTTCCCGTTCCCCAAGACACAAGGCCGAATCAAAGATGTGGTTCTCTAGGAAGATGGAAAGTAAGAGTTTATGCTCGAGATCATGCTCGGGGAGGCTCTGTTGGGAGAGCACTTCTGATACTATCTGCGAGAACTTTCGGAGAGAATGTCCATCGAAACTGTCATAGCGTAGACCACCGTAACACCCTGACCCCGAAACACATTCTCAGGCCGCGGCAGCTGCTTAGACTTGGCTTCTCTGCGCTGGACTGCCTGATGCTCTACGTAAGAGTCTGCCCTTGTGGTAGAACAGCAATATCCCAAGGGCGCATGTACTTTTAAAGTATATACTTAGGGGTGAAGGGGTCTGCTATATAAGATGCACTACGGCCAGAGATTCTACGTGCACGTGGGCCCTTAGGGATATGGAGGTCTGAATGGTTAGTCGTAGAAAATCCCGTTATAGTCCCCATCGATTCCCGCACAAAGGGTCGGTTCGCAGGATGTAGAAGTGATGGTCTTCAAGGTTCATGCATGATAAACCCTAAACCCAATGTCCCCAACACGAAAGCCTGTGTAGCATCTGCTTCTTATCAGTGTGACAACTGAGAAGTCTCCAACTAGAAACTTGCCTGTTGAGTTGTCCGCAACGACAATATGCTGTGATGAAATCCTGTGCTGTTCTAATTCGGGGATGCGGTTTTGTGCTCTATGCACCCTCAGCGTTGCAGAGTTGACAGTCATGCGTGTGCCTTGATGTGAGTGCCTGTCACGGACTCGCGCCGGCACTTCGTAGTTAACTCAATTCCTACCTGAACCCTGAAGGACCTACCTCTTTAGGGCTCCTTATTATGAACTCCTTATCTAACCCAAGGACTCCAAGTATGCAAATGGTACCTACTTTGGGGCCTAAAGTCTATAAATAGGACCTACTTTGGGCTATTTGGAGCCCGAGGGTAAGTCCTTGGAAGGATAGATTTTATACGGTTAGGGTATTGAACTCTTAATTTTCACCAGGAGAGTTGTTGTGTTGCTTCAGAGCACAGGCACAGGCTGTTAGGTTCGGGGGGGTGGCTTAAGATCTAATCTAAACCCAAGAACCTTTCTCGGTGGCACATGAGGCCCCGAAGTGGCTGCCCATGGCAAGAGGAAGTCTAGCAGCTTTGTGCAGCTCGAAAAGAACCCTCAAAAGCAATAAACACCTAAATTTTAGATTAGATTCCTAAGCCCTGAAGCCTAAAAATCCCTACAATCCTAAAGCCCGAAGCCGTTTCAAGGACTCGCCCCTCCACCTTGGCGAAAACGACTTCAGCGTCAGCTTTGATTCGGAAGGCCAGGGTCAAATCCTATAGCTCATACGGTTGATGTTATAAATCCTGCATTACCCATAATAAGGAATATATTATATTTCCCTTAGTTTAGGGTCCTTAAAGTAATGCAGGATTCATATCATCAACAGTAGTTTGCTATAGCGGGATGTATCGTGATAGGTACATTAACCCTTGTTCAAGGGCTTCTAGACGACAAGCCGAGTACCACCCTGGATCGGACCCCAAGCCAAAAGCTGTGTCCGAAGCGGTGAACCCCTCTGCGCTTAACACCCCAGAAAACCATTTCAGCCGGTGTAATTTGGAGAGCTTCTTGGTAGACGCTCAAGAGCCTCTGGTCCTGAGAAGGCAAACTGACCCAAAGGAGCAGGTATCTCCCAGGGTATTTATGGGCGTTCCTGGGTTTGTCCATCAGCAGCATAATCAAGGTAATTGCAGGGTGGGAGCTGAGAGTTTGCAGGCTTTTCGGTCTGCTTTGGAGTGCTACTAGAACAACCCAAGTTAGTGCTTTTGGGTTTGACGGCCTTGCAGTCATACTGGGCCGATTGAAAAAACCCTTAGTTGTACCTTGAAGCAGATCAGGGATCCCTCTAAGACTTCATGGTATATTCCTTAATTCAGGGATGCTTTTGGAGTCTCTGGGAACTAAACAGGAGGTGCCCAAAAGGCGATCACAGCAGGAAATGGCTCCAGCTCACAATCTCTGCTACATCGCAGAGCATCATGTCAAGAGCTTGCAACTTTAGCTGCAGAATATCCCCACTAACCGCGCCAGTGCATAACTCTTTCGTGGTTCTTTTGGTTTCGCGAAAACAACTCGAAGCCCCAAGCTGCAGCTGATTAACTGCATCATGACGAACACAAGAGTCCTGCCAAGCCTACTGCTCAGGTTCACCCCTCAGTACTTCCCCTTCGAACTTTCAGAGCCCCATGGTGGTTTCAGCAAGTAGGTTCCTTGGTGGGAATTTAGGTCCTAATAAAAAATCAGGATCATTTCATCAGGTAATCCCAAACCCAAGTATCATGCACAACAATATTCCGGCTTCCAACCACCAATTAAGCCCGGTCGAGGCTTCTTCTACTCCGGGAAGACGCGCCATGTCTGGAGCCCCACCAAGAGAGGAGTATCAGGAACCCATTCGCATTTTGCTATGCATGCAGGGTACTTCCTTAAGCTTCCCGATATTGAAGAAACAGGTGGTGATAGGTGGTGTCTTCTCCAGTACTAGCATATCAACTAGGAGTCGAGTTGCGGACGTGATAAAGCAAGGGCTGAGCAACAAGCGTGTTGCAACAGCAATCAGAGTCATTATATATGTAGGTACATGGACCCTGAAGGGTTATATAAATGCTCCCAAATTACCGAAAGGGTCCCACATGACTTGTAATGACCAGAATACAACCGAAGTACTTGACTACCGGGCACTTGGGCCCGCAAGGTATTGCGTTTTGGGCTGTGCAGTGTTTTTTCGAGCCTCGGAGTTGGGCTTTAGGGTTCAGGAGTTTAGATTTTAAGGTTTTGAGTTGTGGGTGCAGGAGGGCTCCGAGTGTATCTCATAACAGACCGTGACCCACAGGGTTTTAATTTTGGGTTCGGGGTTTAAAGAGTACTAGACCCCAAACCATAAGCCATCTAGCCGAGTAGCCCTGCACAAAGCCCCTCCCCAAAGTTTGCAAAAGGGTCTGGGTTTGGTGTTCTGAAGGCTGAAAGCAAAATCGAAAGACACAACAACCTTCTGCCTTTCATCGCTTAAGCCATCTTAGACCCACGCCTGGAGCCAAAGATTGTTTTGATCCATGGGTCAGAATCTGATAACTGGATACCTGGGTTCAGGATAAGTGTTATAGGGTTATTAGTCATTATGGAGTCGTATCCTTAGGGCAGGGGTTCGTGGGTTACGAAGTTTCAGCCTCGACGCGCTGAGGCTGTGTCTCAGAGATTGTGCAAAGACCAGGTGATTGCCTTCGCCTCAGTGGGTTATTGGGGCTCGACATAGCCAGTAGTTATTGTAAGTACATATATATATAGATACACACATCCCAAAACAAAAACAAATCACAAGTACTAAAGGTTGTGTATACTTGGTGAGCATTAGGACGAGACTTGAGGAATGTTGGGTTTGTGCGTTATGGTGCAAGGGTCCGGGCGATAGTCCGTGACTAGATGAATCAAGTCAACCATAGCCTATGAATGCAGGTCCGGGTGCCAATTCTGGTTCTAAACCTTCTCGTAGGAAGTATGAGTAAGGTAGGCATTCGGGTTTATGCGTGAAAATCGAAAACCCCTGCGCGCAGCAGACCGCGCAAGGGCAGGCGCAAGGACTTTCTCACGCCTGCGCGTCCACAGTTCAATTTAGAACAACCTCCATATGTGCTCGTGAGTGCACTACGTGTTGTCTACGATAGAACCCAACTACACATGTACTTTTTGTTAAAGGGGGCTGTTGAAATCGACACCGGACCGGGGTTCATATGGATGACAGTAGGACTGGTGGTCGACAAATTCGGTTACCAGAGGCGTACTCGCAGGGAACTTGAGTTCGATCTGTGTTTGGCTAGGTCGCCAAGTAGTGCGTGCCGTTATACCCTTTTTTACTTTTTGAGGTCTCTCTGTTTCCATCAAAACTGAAATGCAAAGCGAAATAATGGGATACCCACACTCTAGACTACACACTCTAGACACTAAGCGCGGGGATGCTCAGGCTTGTTTACTGGCGTTGAGAGTTGCCGTTTTGTGGGAGTAGAAAGCTCCCTGTGTCGGCTGCAGAGTTGCTAGTTTAGGTTCCAGGGTTTAGGGGGCTTGGGGTTCCGGGGGTTTAAGGTTTGGGCTTAGGGGTTCTGATTGGGGCAGGTTTAGGGGTTTACTTCAACTCCAAACTAGAAGCCTAGCTTTTTTAGGGATTTTACTATGAGCAAATTCCTGTACGGAGCCATGAAAGGTAGGTTGTGCAGGGTCAAACCCTAAACCCCAAAGCCCTAAACCCCAGGTAGGTTCTGGCGAGCATGTCACAAGCCCTGAGGCTCCATGTACCCATATAGTACAAACTTAGACCCTAAAGTACCTATATAGGAACCCCTTTAAGGCCTAAGTATATACTATATGGGTACATGGAGCCTTTGGGAAGGACAAGGAGTTCCAGTCAGACCAGGGTCACCAAAAGCCGAAGCCCCCAATACAGGAGCCTGGGGGAAGTAGCGAGTAACAACCTACCCTTATGGTCCCTTCGTCCCTGTCTGTCTAAATTATGTAGATATATGCATATAAAGAAAGACACACATCAAACAATATATATATATATATGTATACATATGTATGTATATACATAATTACTATTTATCACTGTCGATCTGCCTGCACCTGTCGAATCAAATTCATGGGCTCGGTGTATCCATGACGGATCTGTGAGGTGTCTGAAAGCGGTGTCTGAGTACACCACGTAGGGGCCGCAGAAGGTGACTTCGAACCAAAAGGCTCAGGCCCGAATCCGAAAAGCCAAGATCCTGAACCCTTAACTTGGCCCTTTATAGTCGAAACCCTCCGAAGTTAAGATCCAAAGCCCGAAGCCTCCGAAGCGCAGATACGATCCTAAGGCCGTTTTGTTGAACCTCGATCCGCATCGGCCTCAGCGGTGCTGTCGGGTTCAGGTTTATAAGAAACTGGCCAGATTTCTTACCAGTGAAGTCTATCACCTTGACCCCGTAACGCTGGCCTTCTTCGGGGTACTATGTCCCGAAATAGCATCCCAATGGTTAAGGTTCAGTACCCCTGCGATTTTTCACAAGTAAGACTTTATATAGCTTTAGTATGTCTTGGCCTTGAGGGCGCTGCCTGTCTAGGAACCTAAGGGGCACTGTATATATTATATGGAGACGCGGACACTGTAAGATCCGATCGTAAACCCAATAAATCCGTGCAAAGGATTACCTAATCCCTAAACCCTAAACCCTAAACCGACACTTTAAAAAGGAGCTGGGTACATGGACCGTCAACAACACCCAAGGAGCCTCGGCCCTGCTATCTACATCCCCAACCCAGTACCCCAAACCCTAGCAGAGCAACCTTTGTAGTGTCAATATCGAGTTTTGGAGGCATATGTTACAGTAGGGTTCAGGGTTTAGGGTTTAGGTTAGGCTCTAGAGTTTAGGGTTTAGGGTTTAGGGAATGGTCTAGTTTGTGTCTAGCAGACATGAGTACGTAGCTCCCTAGATCAGGGTCCTTGCTTTGTGCCCTGCCACGCTGAATAGAAGGACTCTCAGACGGACTGCAATTTCAGAGAACCCGCTACATGAATCTAACTCCACGGAGGGATTTGTGCTTTCGAGCTCGAGGCTTCGCTGTAGCAGAATGCGAGTTTCTGTACCTATTTATGCAGCAGCCATCATTACATGAGCTGCGGGATTGCTTCGAGTTTCGTGTGCTGGACATCAGAATCATATGCTGCAGCGTCGGAGTATCTGAGACATGCGATGGTTCGTAGTTTACAGGGTCCTTGTTGGAGACAATTTTACATTTTTGTTATAATAACACCCAGTACGGATTGAACATTTTGACTTTAGTGTAGCCCCAACAGGGAACCAGCTTAGATCTGTGCACAGTCTAGTCGAAATATTAGCCGCCCAGACTAAAGCCTAAGTAAAACCACAAGAAAGCAACACAGAACCTACCCAACGAAACCTTAACTCTCCACCATACACCAGAAAGACACCCATCCCGAACCCCTCAAATCCTACCTGGACCCTAAAGAACCTCCTGTTCTAGGGTTCCTTATCATGATGTCTTTATATATACGTCCTTACAAAGATAGGTGATTTGGGGTTAAGATAAGCCGTATAAGCCCCCCCCAAACAAAGCAACAAATAAAGCGTAGCTTTGCAGAGCCTCGCCATCCAAAGCCGCTGGCGGAGCCATGGATCCACGGAGGTCATTGAGCCCCAAGGGATCGCGAGGTGGGGGAGGGTACTTGAGAGCATTTTAAGGGTTTAGGGTTTAGGGTTCTTGAGAGCCGTGTTCTATGAAGATTTTTAAGGGTTCTACATGTACATCATATGCATTCTTTCTCCATACATATACATATATACATAGATAGGTCGAGAGGTGTGGAATTTTGGAGGATTTGGGGCCGGGTTGAGGGTTGAGCATCGGGGGTTAGGATTCTAGGGTTTAGGGTTTGGGCTTAGGATGTAGAGGGTGAGAGGTGGGGTATCTTGACATTGAAGGATCAGGGGAATTACGAAGCAGGGTTATCAGCAGGGTTTCTGTAGTGGCTGCGACGCTTAATTGTCCAGGTGTTTAATACCATTTTGCGAACTGTACCATAAACCTTAAATTAACCCCTAAACCTCATTAAACCCTAAAGAACCCTGTAGGCCCCTGACACAACCAAAAGGAACTCACCCCACATAAGCCTTTGAAAAGAATCCCAGATCCTAAATCCACAACCCTAAACCTGAACCCCTGTAAGACTCTGGCCATATATATATATATACATATACATTGATTGTGGTGTAAGCATGTAGGTTTTGGGGTGTAGGGTTATACCTATCTAGGACCTCCGTTACGTTCTTAAGGGCCGAAGTATATACTAACTATAGAGGTACGTGCAGCCTTACCCTTAGGCTCTAAGGACTCATCTTCTAAGGCTTTTGGGCCTAAAGACCATACTATAAAAGGGTTTTGGGCCTAAAGACCATGCTGTAGAAGGCTTTTGGGCTATTTTGAGCCGTAGGGTTAGGGTCACCAGGGGCCAGCCCGGCCGGACTTGGATCTCCATCCGCCCTCGCACTCAACGACGTGGATTCCACGGTCATGGCCTACGCGCCCTGGCTTGGAGCCTGTCGACTTTTGAGTTCTCGGGCTTGGAGATTTTCGAGCTTTAGGTTTAGGGTTTAGGGTTTCGGGGTTTAGGGCTTAGGGTTTAGGGGTTTAGGATTTAGGGTGTAGGGGTTAAAGGGCTTAGGGTTTAGGGTTTAGGGTGGGTTTAGAGGCTGAGAGTTGAGTCATTGAGTGTGTATGTATTCTCTTGTGCATAACTGCAAAAAAGAAGCTTTCCGCAGAGTGGCCCTTGAGCCAAAAAGCCTTCAACGGCGAGTCCTTAGAGCCTTTGCAAACAAAAAACAGAGCTCACCGGGTGAGCTTTCCATGGCCCCGTCATACTCAAGGGATCTCAAGCGCGCAAAGCCACACTCAGATCATGCCTGCTTCTTGCCTTTGGCAACAACAGAAGTTGGAAGTGTCAGAAGTCTTCAAACCAGGTTTTCAAAAGTTACAGGGGTTTTCCTTGGGATTTTGTGTTTTTCTTTGCGGCGAAGCAGGGTATTCTAAACAGTTGGTCTCAAGTGTAAAATGGCACTTGTGCTCACCTGAAGTCTTCACCCGCGCACTCTCAACCCTGACCGCATGTATTCCAAATCCCAGCAACTATAAACCAAACTTAGGGCCTTAGGGCTTAGGGTTTAGGGTTTGATTTGAAACCGCGGGCCGTCTAAATCTATAAACCGTAACCCCACGCCCCGGCCCCCGCACGGCGGCATGCGCCCCGAGGCCCAGTGGCTATCGGAGTTGCAGCAGCAGGACTTGGGGGGGGTTTTAGGGTTTAGGGTTTAGGGGTTTAGGGGTTTAGGGTTTAGGGGTGTAGGGGTTTAAGGTTTAGGGGTGCGCCATACCGGGGCCTGGATAACTTAGTAGTAATGTAGGGGCCTTAACAATTAGAATAGTCAGAATAGGGTTTGGGGGTTCCTATAAAGGGTTCCTTAAAGGGTTCTATAAGGGCTACTATAGGAAGGGTTTTGGGTTTAGGGGCCTTAACAATTAGAGTAGGGTTTGTGGCCTATTATACTATTAGAATTAGATTAAGGAGCGCAAAATATTATAGGTAATTTGTTAGCCCCCCTACATTATCCCCTTACACTCTCCGTACAGAGTGTAACTGTCGCATACTGCATCTACTAAATCCCCCTACGGCAGAAGCTGGAAACCCAATAGCTTCAATCTTTAAACGTAATGCATAAGGAATCCCAGCACTATTTGTCCTTCATCCGGTTTCCAACTATTTGGGGTTTACTGTACAGTATCCGGTATCCCATAGTAGGGTTGAAGGAGCCCGAGAAGGATCCCTTAGGTGAGGCACCTTTTCCCAGAGCGCTTATGGTCCTTATGAATGCTTGGCATTCTAATCTTTCTTCCGTCAGGCTGAGCCCGAAATACCAACTTTTGTTTTAGAGTGCCGGCCCATATACCTGCCATTCCTCCTTACTTGGGGTTCTAGGTGTCCCTTGAACTGTACAATGCTTCTGCAAAGGGTAGTGTTTATTGGCTAAACTCGGGCTGCTATTCGGAATTCAAGTAAGCTTGGGCTTCTTCCGACGTCTTGGGGACCTACCTTCATGAGGGGCTTTCGGGAACTGCCACGGTGGTTTGGCAACTTCCCGCTCCTCCCCCGCAACCACTAAACCTTAAACCCTGAACCTGACTTTGAGTTTTCCCTCATCTCTTCGTCTTTGTAAGGAGTTTTCGTTTTTCGTCTGCAACTTACGAACCGACCCCATAAACCCTTGCAGAACCGTAAAGAAAGCTGTGCAGAACCCCTACCTTCTTCTGCGCCGACAAAGACCCGCCTCAAGTATGCTCCGTCTCGCCTGCACCGCACCCTAAACCCTTAGCCTCCTAACCCAAAGGGTCCTAGGTACTGTTATGGGGCATACTTCCCCAAATCATAATACTAATTCCTAAAATAGAAACCCTACATTCTACTATACAGGTACTTTGGACCCTTTGGGTAAGAGCTTCAAGCGGGCCAGAGGCGAGCCAATCGCGCAACAGCCAGCGTGCTGAGCTCGATGCCCGGGCCTTGTGAGTATATAGGGGCCAGAAGGGGATACTGTTGATGATAGAAATCCTGCATTACCTGAAGGACCCTGAATTATGGGAATTATGATCTATTCCTTACGATGGGTAATGCAGGATGCAAAATTTATATCATCAACCGAACTGTAATTAATTAGTCAGTGGACCGGGCATGCTACGACAAGGTCCTGCGAGACTCGATTGCGGCGCAAGGTGGCGAGCTGGCAGATGCAAAGCTTGCATTGGCAGCGTTTGGGGTTTAGGGTTTAGGGTTTAGGGTTGGGTGTGTGTTCGGTTTGGTTTGATTCATAGGTATCAGCTTCTACATGGGATTTGTTGTCAGTTGCGTTCAGGGCCAGTTTAGGGTGGAGGGGTTCAGATGCGAAGAGTTCACGGTTTAGGGCTGTGGGTTCAATCTTCCCGAGGTTGGATTATGCAGGGTTTTGTGTATCAGCTACTGGCTAGACTTCGACCGTTTGGGCGAAGTTTGTTGATTTTGAACTTTAAACCCTATAAACCCTAAACCCTAAACAGGGTGTTCTGAAAGCAGAAGGCCGCTACCGACAACGGTCCCTGAATATGTGGTGAACTATTAGCTTTCAAGCTTCGGGGTGTTGGGGTTTGAGGCCTAGGTTTTTTTTATGATCTTTTTGGAGGGTTTGCTTCAGGCTTTGGTGGTTTAGGGTTCAGGCTCTGGCGCTTCGCTGCCCTTGCCCAGGAGTTGAAGCCAAGTGAGCCCAATCCTGATTCCTACCTGTAACTGCTTCACTTGATGAATGTTGATGAATGCCGACATAAGACCCAACCCCTAAACCCTAAAGCCTAAAAGTTTCGAAACTAAAGCCCTAACCCCTAAACCCTAAACCCTAAAAGTTTCGAAACTAAAGCCCTAAACCCTAAACCCTAAAAGTTTCGAAGCTAAAGCCCTAAGCCCTGTAGGCCTGGTAATCCCAGCTTAGGAGTTCAAGCGCCACAGCATGACGGTGGTCCAACATCTCCAGAATCAGGCTGGATCTTGGATGGTTGTGTTCTTTGCAATGTTCAGAGAGTACCTGATTCATTACAAGATAAGACTAGGACAACGGCCTTCGAGTTCATTAAGGGTTATTCTCTGGGTGCCCGACAGGTTCACGCCACATAGGAAGGAGGCTGCGGGGCATTGAGTGCAGAGTTTCGGGCCTCGTGCGCAACGGGTAGCAGTAGCAGTGTAGCAGTGTTCTGCCCAGGCATCCCCAGCATAAACACATCTGACATGCGTAATGGGATACTTTCTACCCATAGGCCTCAGTAGGTCCTTTTTGGCATGACCTTATAGGATTCTAAGTATAAGCCACAAAAAGGAACTACTTAGGGGCCACTATAAACCCTAAGGTCCGAGCCACATCACCCTGAACCCTAAGAGCTGCAAGCCCCAAACCCTATAAGCATATACGCATATATATATATATATAAACCCTATATTGCAGGAACCTGATTTTAAAAAAATCCTGGCCCTATAACTTCAAAATACTAGGAACCATATAAAGAACCCTAATAAAGACCCAAGGTTTCTTAATCAGGTTCCTTTATTAAACCGCCCTAAACCCCTAAACCCTAAACCCCTAAACCCCTAAATCCCTAAATCCTAAACCCCTAAACCCCTAAAACCCAAAACCCTTAACCCCTAAACCCCTAAACCCTTAAACCCCTAAACCCCTAAACCCTAAACCCCGAAACCCTAAACCCTAAACCCCTAAACCCCCAAACCTTTCTCAAGGTCGCTGAGCTTCGGGAGCGAGTGGCGGAGCTTGTGGAGATGAAGCCGCGAGCTGCGAGGGACCGGGATTTTGTTTTAGGGTTTAGGGTTTATCGGGTCTGGGTTTAGGGTTTAGGCTTTATCGGGTTTGGGGTTAAGTTTAGGGGTTTAGGGGAGATAGGGGTAAGTTTGTTTCTTTTGAGGTTTTGGAGTAGCAAAGAGTTGGAGACCCTGAGTTGCTTGTGGAGTTGTGTTGTTGGTGAGGCTTAGCATTTTTTACCACGGAATGGGACTGGGGCGAGTTTTGAGATTTATGTGCGGACCTATGGGTTTTCCGTGCGAAGGCCCTGCAGATTTAGCTACCACAGCGGGCTATACTTTGGGGCCAGAATACTTGCCATTGCTCCTTCATGAAAACTGCACTAATGTACTGCACCCCAAAACCCTATTCTAGTCATGGACCATGACCATATTGTTGATACTGGCGGAGCTCTCTTGCGGTCGACGGCCTGAGCCAAGACTAAACTTAAAGCCGCAAATGCCTAAACTTACAGAACACCTTGCACCCCCGGTATAATCCTAAGCCCCAAACAGTCTGATGAGCCCCTAGAAGAGGGAGGCTCCCCGAAAGCCAGAGAAATCCTAGGAAACCTGAAGCCCCCCAAAACCGCCTAAACGCTAAACCCTAAACCCCGAAACCCTAAACCCTAAACCCTAGTCTTCCAAAGCAAAACCCGTCAAAGAGGATCTCTACGGCTTCGGTGGGGCCTCTGACGGTGGGTCGCCGCCGGCCCGCTCCATCCTCCGAGATGAAGGCTCAGGGCTTTGAGGCTTCAGTTCTATAGGGCTTATATAAGGTTTATTTAGGATTCCTAGGGTGCCGGGTTTGAGGAGAGGGTTTCTGGGGCTTTTTAGGTTTTGGTCGGGTTTCGGGTTTACGCTTTAGAGTTGAGGCTTCAAGATTCAAGTTGTTCCCCTTGGTGAGGCTTTCGCTCGTGCCCACACCCAGAGTACCCAGAGACTCAAAGATCCCTTAATTAAGGAATATACCTTAAACTGTAATAGGAACCCTAATAAGACTTAAGGTAATATTCCTTAATTATGGGATATTGGAGTCTCTGGGTACCCTGCAGATCATCCCTGGAGTGTCCCCTTCATCGTCTCGGCGAGGCCACCGCCCACAAGGGACCGTGCAGCAACAGAGCCTTGTCCGACATTGGTTTAATGTCTTCCTCAGGTGACCAATCAGAAGGGTCTCTAGTGCTTGAACAGTTCATAGGGTTGACGGCTTGATCCCTAAACCCTAAACCGTATGACAACTTCTATCATTTCTGGCAGTTTATTCCCGTGACTTGGACCCGGAGCTTTCGCAGTTCGGGTCTCACGGTTCTCGCGCACGCGTAACGGGGGGGGAGTTCAGGGGTAGTTTCAGAGGAGCTTGAAAAAGATTTGGGGTGCATTTTGTAACCTCCCACACTTAGCATGTTCCTAAACTATAGACCCTAAACCCTATAGACCCGGATCCCCGTGCACTTGCCCTCCGGCCACCCAGGATCTCTACACTAATTGCTGCCCTCAACAGCGTGCAGGAGTCGAGCGTTTAGGGTTTAGGGTTTAGGAGTCCAGCGTTTAGCGTTTGCGGATGTCTACCGGAGGGTAGTTCAGCTTTTGACCGTTAAACGGCCCCTACACCCTAAACCCTAATTGCGGTCCTAAGTAATGTTACCCCGGAGCCTCCCCAACACGGGCTTTGACGCACAAGCAACAGAGAAGGCCCTTAGACAAACAAACGATCAAGGGCTTAAGGTGCAGGGCGTTTGGTTCCGGAGTTTAGGGCTTAGCCTGCCGAGATTTGGGCTCAGCGTGAAGTTGGTGCGCCCGGTGTCTGCTACTGTTGATGATATAAACCCTTAGCATTACCTTAAGGACCCTAAACTATGGGAATTATGGTATATTCCTTATTATGCGTAATGCAGGATTTATATCATCAGCCGTGGGGGCTTCGTTTCATGTACTCCTTAGGCTCCCTGTACCTATACAGTAAATACTTCAGCCTTCGCGTACCCATGTCGGAATCCCTTTATGGCCTAAGTATGTGCCATATGGGCACACGGATCCCTGGCCAAGTTGCTGCTCGGATTGGTAGATGCATTCGGGGGCGATCAAACAAAGTCGCTCCCGCTTTCGTGTAAAACGAGAATGGTGGAATTGTATCTAGCAATCAACAGTAAACCTTTTTCTAGATGAGTGACGTTCTGCTTATATTTACCTACGCTTTTCCCATGCGTGTTCGCGTGGTTGTCTCCTGCCTGGCCTTACCATTCGTTCGTTCGTTCAGGCAGACGCTGTGTGGAAACACTTCGGGAACATGCTGCTGTGGGGCTTCGAGTGTTCGGCAGAAAGAACATGATCAAGCGACATAGCAGTCTACAGCAAAAAGCGCTTCGTATGGCCATGACATTTGCAGACCGCCGGCCTTGCATTTAGCTTGTAGAAAATTGAACCCACTCCTGCATATGACGCAACAGAAGCCTTGACCCCTCAAGCCGAAATCTTGTCCTCCGGCGCAATGCCTAGTTGTAGAAGGTGAACATGGGGAAAAGATTCACAACAATTCTCGGACATTCCTTGTCAGGCGTTTATGTTGGGTGTGCTATGTGGGGACCAACCACAAGTACCTCGGGACTCTTTCGGCGCATTTAGAAATTTAGGAGTGTGCGAAACCCCCTACCAGGACAACTTGAATAATTCTGCACAAGATTCGGTACCAGAAAGGCGTGAGACGTCTCAACATTCGCATCATTCGCATCAGCAGCGCTTCGCACAAAGCTTAAAGGCGACAGAAGCCTTGAGTCTTAAGCCCCTCCCCAGACCCTAAAACACCCTCTCTTAGGGGCTGAGCAGGTATAGGGCTGCGTAAATATTCCTGCGATAATAAGCCTTATATAAACCCTAAACCCTAAACCCTAAAATAAGTTTAAAGGTTAGCCTTTTTTTGGGCCAGGGCATTCAGCCCCTAAGTTATTATCAACCCTGACAGCCCTAGAGCCGCCCTTAACTCCAAGTAAAGCTAGACACCCTGGGGTGGGGTGGGTTTAGGGTTTAGGGTTTAGGGGGTGGGGCGGGTGGGTGACACCTACATGTTGGGCGAAGCCTGCATGGTGAAGGAGCAGACGCTGATGAAGTGTCTTGGCCAGTGCTGGGTTTCGGCATATGCCGTGCACAGGGCTTTACTTAAGCTTCGGGCTCAAAAATAGATTCAGCTTGCTAGGTTCTTCCCTAAACCCTAAACCCCAAACCCTATACCCTAAACCCCCAAACCCTAAACCCTTTTTCTAGCTTAGGTCGGGTTGCTGGGGCTGTGTTCAACCAGGTCCCTGGGTGGTACCATTTTGCCCTTTTTATTGTAGGCCCCCCTTACTAAAACCGAATAGTAGGAAAAAGGGTACCCTTATTATAAAGGGGCTACTCAGGAGCCAAGTCAAGTGAAAGCTTCGAGCTCGAGGGCTGAAGCCGTTCTTGAGCATTCCCGTTTCGGCCAGTCGTTGTCGGAGAATTGCGGTGAAAATGCCTAAACCCTAAACCCTAAACCGTGGGTTTAGGGTTTAGGGGCAACGAAACAGGTACTTTGCCAGCTGGCGCCTGCAAAGATTGCAGGGAAGGACGACAACATTAATTGTTAACATACTCTTGATGATAGAAATCCTGCATTTCCTTAAGGACCCTAAACTATGGGAATTATGGTATGTTCCTCTTTATGGGTAATGCAGGATTTGTATCATCAACCGTAGTCAGGTCTAACCGGAAAAAACCTCAGAACATGGCACAAGGCATATGGGGGTTTCCGAAAATAGGGGGCCCTAATATAGTGCCCTAAATAGTAGGATCCTTATTATAAGGACCCCAAAATAAGGTACCCCAATTTTCGGAAAGTCCCATATCTCTATGCCCCTGTCTCTCCCTCACTTAATAATGGCTGCGAGTGTCATGGCGAAAAGAGCAGACGCACCGGTCTCGCGAGCAAGAACAAATATCACCCCGAAACCTGACCTCCCATAAGCATCCCGCACCAAGGTTTGGAGAAGTGGACCAGGCGATGAACATCCTCCATGCAAACTGCGCCGCGATGCAGCAAAACATGCAGGCGCACGAACCCACAGTGCCAATGTCCATTTCAAGAAATGCTCCTTGATTTCAGGGCATTGGGGCTGTTAGAACGAGGGTCCGCGCCGGTGTGGGCTCCGCAGATCGCGAGACACGCTGCTTCGGGATAAGGATTCAGGAGTTTTGAGTGGGGCCCGGGGACGAAATGACCCTTTGGGGTATTAGGGTCCTTTCCTATACTACCCATAGGCTCCATAGTAGTTCCTTTTTGTGCTTTATATTTAGGATCCTATAAAGGTAGTCCCAAAAAGGAACTACTATGGAGCCTATGGGTAGGGTTTAGAGCTTAGGATCTATGCCACAATATGTATATCTAACAACAATGCATTGAATGTATTTTTTGGAGGTAACCTTGCTCACCGAGGGAAAACCAGGCGGGACGGGGGTCGAAGGGAACCCGGGGTGTTCTACTGACTGGCTCTTAGGGTTTAGGGTTTAGGGTTTAGGGTTAGGTAGGGAATGGAGGAATGGGGTTTTGGGACTACTACAAGGGACCTTCAGGGGCTATCATCGGGATCCCTTCCCCCATTCCCTACGAAGAACCAGGGATGTTCGAGGGCCTTCGGTTCGAAGCTTATGCAGGGCTTGGGTTTTTTGTCTTAATTCTGAGAGACCTTGGAGCCTTGAATCGGTTAAGGAATCTGTGGAACGTAGGGCATGGTAGGCCAAAGGCACAAATAGGCTCCACAGTAGTTCCTTTTTGGGATCTCCTCATAGGATCCTAAGAGTAAAGCACAAAAAGGAAGTACTATGGAGCCTTTGGGTAGGTACCCTAAACCCTAAATCCCAAACCCCAAACCCCAAAACCCCAATAGGTACACAGAGCCTCGTGATGCCAGGAAATGGTTTTGCACGTGGGAAGGTAAAGGGCCTCCCGCCCGATCCCGCAAACCTCCGTTTAGGGTTTAGGGTTTGGGTTTAGGGTTTTGGGCTTTAGGGTTTAGGGTTTTAGGGTTTAGGGGAAACCCTGTCCTGTGCAACGTTCAAAATGAATCCTGAGCCCCCAGCCCTCAAACCCTTAGCCCGGAACTTTACCCTTGCCCCATATCTCAAAGCACCCCGATGCGAAACTCGAAGGCTGTGGACAAAATCTCACAGGATCTCCGAAAGGAGGCATGGTCTGTTACTGCATTCCTAAGACCCACATTCAGGGTTTAGGATGGCAGCGGCTTCAACTAATGAGAGACAATTTCACTGTAGGGGTCATATCGTTGCTCCTATAAGCGTCCTTAGGAACACATGGTTTCTGTCAATCTGTTGACAGTCTATACTTAGAAGTGGAAGAGGCCAAGGTTTAGGGTTCAGCTCGCACCCCGACTTCCCCTCTGTAATTGGCATCGTCATGTTTCGTCGGTGACATAGCCCCTCGCAAAGCAAAAGGCTCAAACTTCACAGGTGTTCGTGAGTTCGGAGTTTGGAGTTGAGGCTGGTGGTTTTTTGGTTTGGAATTAGATGACTTGGGTTTAGAGTTCAGGGTTGGTTTAGTGTTTTGAAAATTAGATGATTAGTCGTCGTCGTAGTAGACAAGGAGTGGCAGTAGTGGTTGTAGCAACATTTGTAGGCAGGGCAGCGGCTGACTACAGACATCAGTTGCAGTGGTAACTCCGCAACCCTTACCATGAATCCAACAGCCTTCACCTACAAACCCTGCAACCCTCCGAAGTTCATACAACTACCAAGAGATTTCTCAGAGACCCCTAGATTCTAGACCCTGGGCCCTAAACCTCAGAATTCACCATCCAGCCCAAAATGCCAAACCCCGAAATCCCTAAAAGCCCTTGCGCACTGCAACCCCGAAAACTCCAAAACCATAAACCACCACATCCCCGAAAAGCACATCCTAAACCCCAAAGCCCCGCATCCCTAGAAACGCCTACGGCTTTTAGGCACCCAAAGTAATAGCCCTAAATCCTAACATCCCTAAAACAGCCGACACGGCTTTTGGAGCCCGAAAGATCAGGTTGCAGACTTCGGAGAGAAGTCTGCGAGTGAGATGGACCATCTCAAGGACTCTCAGAGTTTTTAGTTTCTTTCGGCTTTCGGTGTGTTTTAGGGTTTAGGGTTTCGGGGTTTAGGGGTTTAGGGTTTAGGTGGGTACCTACCAGGGATCTATAGGGACCTTATGGGGATGGGATAGCCTTAAACACAACTAGTTCCGTCGTCGTGGTTTTCGCCTTTTTTCGCAGAATCCGTCTTACTCGTATTAACAAGGCTTTGCATTGGTACTAGCGTATGCCCATAGGCTCCATAGTAGTTCCCTTCGAGAAACCTAAAGTCTTCGAGTCTCACAAATCCTAGTCCTAGACCCGCGAAGCCCTTCATGAAACCACAAACACCAAGCCAGCACACACCTGAAGACTAAGCTTTACAAACCCCAAACCCTTACATTGTAAGCCTTACATCGTCAATCCCTCAAACGCCCTAAAACCTCAAACCCCCAACACTCCTACACACTAAAGTCACTAAAGCCTTTGCCCATAGGCTCCATAGTTGTTCATTTTTGTGGTTTGTATTTTAGGATCCTGATAGGCAATTCCTAAAAGAACCTACTATGGAGCCCTAAACCCTAAACCCTATAAGGACCTACGATGGAGCCTTTAGGTAAACCCCTCTGCACCGAGAGTTTCGGAAAGCTTCCAGGAGCTTCGGAAAGTCGAGGCTGAGCGTCTCCACCGAACGGAGGCTGCTCCACAGTCTAGGGTTTCGGGGTTTCGGGGTTTAGGGGTTTAGGGGTTTTAGGGTTTAGGGTTTAGGGGTTTAGGGTTTAGGGTAGGGTTTCGGGTTTAGGGGTTAGGGTTGGGTTTAGGGTTTAGGGGTTTAGGGGTTAGGGTTTAGGGGTTTAGGGTTTAGGGATTAGGGGTTTAGGCTAAGGGTTTAGGCGTTCAGGAGTTTAGGGGTTTAGGGGTTTAGGGTTTAGGGATTAGGCGGTTTAGGCGGTTTAGGCGGTTTAGGGTTTAGGGCTTTAGGGATTAGGGTGTAGGGCTGATGGGTGTCATGAAGGGCTTAAGGTAAGGTTTCGGGTTCTAGAGTGCTCTTAAGCAGTGTTCCTAAAGCTTAGGATTTCATGGTTTCTTTGTTTCTCGTGGTCTTGCAGGGCTTAAATGGGCAACTTTTCGTAGACGCCACTATGAAGGTGCCAAGGTCTAGGGCATTTTGGGGGGTACAGTGGCACGTTCGCGAGGTTGATGTGCTTGCCACCTGGTTCCTTCTCGGAGAAGCAGACCGCTTCGTGAACCCTACAACCCTAAACCCTAAAACCCTAAACCCTAAAACCCTAAACCCTAAAACCCTAAACCCTAAAACCCCAAACCCTAAAACCCTAAACCCGGAGCCTTGAGGGTTTAGGGTTTAGGGGTGATTCGTCGGAAGGTTGAGGATGAGCTTTCGGTTTACGGCTGCTTCTCATGAGGATCTTGAGAGCTTAGCTGAGTATGGCTGAACTGATGTATGAATTTGGGTTTACTGTTTAGGGTTTAGGGGTTTAGGGTTTAGGGTTTGCGCCTGCAGGGTTTATCGGCGTTAGGCTCGTTTCAATGCTGTGGCTGTTTCTGGGTTCATCGGGTTCGTACGGTCGAGGGGTTGCGGTTGGAATAAGGGCTTCATGAGCTTTGGGTTCTACGTTTTAGGGTGTGGCTGAGGATTTAGTATCACGGCTTAAGGCTTCACGATTGAAGGTCTTAGGTTTTCAGTTGTAGGGATTTCAGTGTTGTTGGGGCTTGTCGCCGTCATTGTACTATTGTGGGGTTGGAAATGCGGCTGAAAGTACCTGAACCGGGATACCGGCTTCCCCCCTTCGATCGACCACCTTGTAGACATGCTGTTAAGTTTCCAAGACCTACATATGAGGGTCTAGGTACCCCATACAGTATAGTTACTTCTGGCCCTACAGATACCTAGATAGGTGCCGCTACCACTATACATGCTATCTCGGTGCATGGACCCCTGCAATGATCTTCAAGTGTGGATCATTCAGTTCAGCAGGTACGAAGCCACAACTCCTGTTCCCTGGGGGCTCCAAATAGCCCAAAGTAGGTCCTATCTATAGACTTTAGGCCCCAAAGTAGGTACCATTTGCATACTTGGAGCCCTTGGGGTTGCTGGCCAGGTGCAGATAGCGACGCTCCAGAAGTGGCAGCCTCACCTGGGTTTCGTTTAGCTCACGGGGTCAGGTGTCGGAGTGCAAGACACAAGACACAGCGTCGTGTAACAGTAGTGTTTAGGGTTTGGGGTATGTTGCCGCAGCCTAACATCCTGAACGGCAGAAGTGTACGCAGAGTGAGTGCACCTGCCTCGTTGGCTCTAGGTTTTGAGTTTCGAGCATTCAGGGCCAGCCAAAGTGCATCAATCTCAAACCGAACACGAGTTCCGGCTTCTTCGGGTCTCAGGAATTTGAACCCTGAATGCCAATCCCTAAACTTTGAGCACTACACCGCATTCCTCAATCCCCCAAGTTCTAAGCCCAAAGCCCTTTCTCAAGGCCACAGAGAACCCTCAAGCTCTAAAGCCCAAACTTTTCAACCCTCGAAACCCAGAGACCCGTCAAGGAAACTCTGGGTCCCGCGCGTGCTTCAACTCCACGCCTTTCCGAATCCGAAGCGCGCCCTAAAAGGGTTTAGGGCTTATAGGGCTCATAGGGTTTATTGGGTTCATTGGGTTTATAGGGCTTAGGGTTTAGGGTTTAAAGGGTTTAGGGTTTAGTTGCCCTTACTGTCCATAGCAATGTAGCATGATAAAGTACCCCAGCCCAAACCCCTTCCAGGCCCTACCGCATTTTCATCATCAGCATGCTAGTAAGGTAAAGTAGCCCGAAACCCCCCTAAACCCTAAACCCGAAACCCCATCAGGCCCCTTGTCAGGAAGGCCTTACAGTAAGCCCCCCCAGACCCTCGGTGAGTGCCACTGCAACCTTGAGGAACATGCAGAGCGCTAGCAACAAGATCGCGGCGTACCTCGGCTGCGCTGTTTCATCCCTTTAGGGGTCCATGCACCTACTTGGAGGTTCACGGCTAGTTTTACGTGGAGTTATAAGTCCCCTAATTTAGGTTATAACTATAGTTACCCTACTTTAGAACCCTACTTATAACTACCCATGAACCTCCAAGTATATTAACCAGTAGTATATACTTAGGCCATGAAGGGGCTCCTGATATAGGTACCATTAAAGAATCAACGCACAGTATCCTGGTGCGCAGACCCTTAGGAATCGCGGTTTGAGGGTGGGGACTCGAGGTTTCTCACCAGCGGGCTGAATGGCTCAGTGGTCATATAGAGTGTCGGGCCATATTTTGCAGATGGTTTCGTTCTCGATGTGAACATATTCATGATGATTAACCTGCATTCACAACCCAAAGCACCCATAGCGTCGAGCTGTTGCCGCTACCTCCACAGGCGTTAGCAATGGTGACTAGTGGTATCATTACAGCGAAGAAGAAGAGCATCCCCTGACGACTTGAGGCTCAGCTCGTCGCGTGGCGTATCACCCTTGGGCCGGGGTGCGTCGCCACAGCGGCGGGCAGCCACGCCTTCGCAGCCGGCGGAGGAGAAGGCATCAAGGTTTTGGGCCTTGTTCGGTTTAGGGTTTAAGTCTTCGGTGTTGTGGGTTTAGGATTTTCGGGCTTCGGTTTTTTTGTTGCCTTTTGGGGTCCCATGGTCTTATAACCGTTTTGTAACACTGTGAATGTGCTGTATGACATGCAGCTATGTAGTAGCTCCCCTTTATAACCATATCGATAGAAGTAAACTAATATGCAGGTAGGGCCCCAAAAGAAGTTCGTACTTAGTTCAGCATCAGCTGGATCTTGGTATCTTGCAGAATGTAGCTCTGAAGGATTATTTGGCACAGTTCAGTTGATGCAACATGTAGCTTAAACAGTATAAACCCCAAACCCTTGACCATATAAATGGTTTAAGGCTTTGCAGGCGGTGGGGGGCTTGCAGACGTCTTTTTTGCATGTTGCGATGTCTGTTCTTGTTGGTCTTCCACTGCGTGCTCTTACCTCTGTAATACATAACCCTAAACCCTAAACCATAGCTGTAAAGGAGCCCAAAGGTCTTGAAGCCTTAAACGTTCAACCCCCAAAAACCCTGGGCCCTCAAACCTTCTAGCGCGAAAAGGCCTGAAGCCTAACCAACACCCTTGATACGGTTTAGGGCTTAGGGCTGATAGCATAACACCATGTAGCCCTTGAGCCCTGGAACATTCAAGCCCTAATTCCCTACAATCGCAAAACCCGAGCTGTGGACAGGACGGTGCTGTGTACAGCCATCTCCTATCTCTGCTGGATGAGCAAGAGCAGGTCCGACATAAAATCGGGAGGTTCCCCCGCCTTCCGCCGAACTGAGCTTTCGCCATTGGAGTCTACGCAGACGCCTTGACTCCAAACCCTTCCCTTCAACCCTTGATCCCAGCAATCCACGCAACTTGATTTCACGTTTCGTTGCGGCGGCTCAGCACGGAACAGGGGGGGAACTTGACCTCCTTGGCCAAAAGCTTCAAAAAGCATTTTCCTCGCACCCTAAAATCTAGCCCAACTCCGCAGCTCTTGATGTCTTACTGCCCTACTGCATCCCTACATCCTGAGCCCTGCAAGCCCTGCAGCCGGGCCTTCTTTTGGTTTTAAACTGGAGGGCAGAGGGGTGTAGAGATAGGTGATTGAACTGACAGGCCTTAGAGGCTTGCCTGCTACAGTTCAGGTTTTGGATACCCCCTTTTCCATGGGTTCATAGCATGAGACAACGTCGTTCGTCTAAAGACCCGTATATTACGCCTCCTGGGGGTTGCAATTTGCTTTAGCTGACCTTGCTTTCTTCTGCTTGAAAACTAGATGCATCTGTGGCACAATGCAAAGTGTGTTTGTTTTCACAAGTTGTTGTGGAGGGTTTAGGGCTTTAATTGGGTTTAGGGTTTAGGGCTCTGAGCCCGCAAACCCGAAGCCCCAAGCCGAAACCACCAGACTCTGCCCTGCCTGCGACCTGCGATCTCCTAAAAAAAATTCCTTGAAACCCTGAACTCCATAGCGTTGAAGCCCTAAAGTCTCGCCCTCTTGGAGGTTCATGGGTAGCTATAAGTAGGGTTATAAGTAGGGTAACTATAGTTATAACCTATATTAGGGGACGGATAACTCCACTTAAAACTACCCATGAACCCTCAAGCTTACAAATTTCTAGAGAAGGCGCTTTTGGCCTGGGAGGTTTGATAGCGAGCTATCACCAAGCCATTGATCTGGACTTGCACGGCTCCGGCAAACCAAGAACCCCAAGTGCCAAACCCCCGTTGTCTGAGGACGTAGACTCTATAGCAACTCATATTTTGAAGACAGCTCGGTCTCTGAATCATGGGTCTAGATGCAGCTTTTTGTCACGTACCGATGCAGATTTGAAGACAGCGAGAGGTCGTGGATGCAATATAGTTGCCGGATACAATGTTACACAAAATCCTCTTCACATTATTAAGCCCCCTCCCCACATAACCGTAGCAAGCAGAAACCGTTAAAGAGCCCGTTAAACGAGCCCGATTCCCGATTCTAATTACCAAGGACCCTGCACTAGGTGCGGTTGAGAATAATCCAAAGACCCGAGTACCGACTCTGCGAATAGGGAGTTAGAGTTTAGCTTTTCGGGTTTAGGGTGTAGGGTTTTCGGGGTTGGGGTTTAGGATTTAGCATTTCGGGTTTCAGAGGTCAGGATTACAGGGCTTTCAGTTGAGGGATGAGTAGCCTTTCGGCCTCTTGTGTTATCCTGGCCGCAACAATCTGAAGACTTCTTGCTCCATCCATCTTCAAGATGCTCTATGTATGGACATTGAAGGAGGGACGTGGCCCACACTTAGCATGAGAACAGTGGAGGTTGTAAAGTCGAGCGAGAGGGTTTCAACTCAGGGTTCACTCGGGCGTTAGACCGCAGAATTAGCGACCCCCGTCAAACAGAGTCTGCAATCTGAGTTTATAGTGTGGTTTTAAAGAGTTGTATAGGGTTCGGTTGTCCCGGAAGGTCCGCAGATTCGCGCAGGACACTGGCAAAACAGGCAAGCATTGTTGGAAGTATCGGGCCTGTAGGATGCTGCGGAAGTAATATCCATGCTAAGGTAAGGCACGAAAGCAAGGGCTGAAATAGCACATAGGATCCCGGGCAGCTGGACTACAATTCGTGCAATCACCGAACGCAGAGGCAACAAAGGGTGTGGCGATGCTGTGTGGTTCACTTGTAGCGGCTGTTGTCTACTGCTCTCCATGCCAAGCATGTCAGGCATTGATGCACAGAATCGGAGAATCCCTTCGGATTGTTAAGTTTGGGTGTAACCCCTAAACCCTAAACCCTAAACCCCTAAACCCTAAACCCTAAAGTAGGGGCAGGAAATCTTGAGCACCATCCGTCATCACATTCAGGAGCATGGCACGGTGTTGATGTCTCGTTTGCAGTGATGTGCGCCGGGGGCATGGGCTGTGTTACTACGTCAGAGTATGAATATGAGACATGCTCCTCAGCTTGTCTCCCGGTCGGTAATAAATCAGAGCCATTCGCCGCTTTCCTATATTTTCATGCAAGACAGAGCCATAAACCTCTACTAGTACTACAAGCCCCTTATAAAGCTCCGTAAAGCCCTCTAGGAACCCCAGGCAGTATGCAAGCCCGGCATTCACCCCTTACAGAAACCGTTTGTGGAACTCTTGAAACTTGGTGTCTCTTGACAGCCTGCTTTGTTCCGCTGCGTGTAGAGAAGTACCATGTGTGTGAGCTGTCAGGGATTGAACTGAAGGGAGGCCCCAGGATCAAGGAAAAACATGAGAAAAACACAGCAATCGAGGTAGAGCCTGAGCTAAAAGCACCAAAGCCTGAATGGAGGAGCCATAGTTCCATGCCGAGGTCGAGCCCAAACAAGAACACCGTCAGCCTCTTCAGGGACCGGCACCAAACATGCTGCTGATACGCTTGATGATACAAATCCTGCATTACCCATAATAAGGAACACACACACACACATATATATATATATATATACTTACTTATTTATTTATTTATTTATATGATACTTCAAGGTGATTTAGATCATCGACAGTAGGGTGTAGTAAAAGGCCTTGACGATTGAGAAGGGCGGTTTCGAGCTGTCGGCCTGAGGGCTCTGGGCTATTGTTGATGATATAAATCCTCAGCATTGCCTTAAGGACCCTTCAAACTATGGGAATTATGGTATATTCCTAAGTAAACTATGGGAATTATGGTAGAGTCCTTACTAAGCTACGGGAATTACGGTCTATTCCTTATTTTGTGTGATGCAGGTTTAATATATTATCAACCGTATTATGAGCTTGAGGGCCTCGGGGTAATTAATAAAGGTAACGGAGCTAAACTATGGGGCTTGGAGCTATGGGTTCAGGGTTCCATGTTGTAATTCTCGGGTATGTGAAGATGTTTAGCCCTGCCAGAGCTGCGTTAGCTTCCTGGACCTGTTCTGCATCGCATAATAAGGAGTTTCAGTTCACAAGCACAGGGTCGTTTGTTTCCTTGCCATGTTTCTCGCCAGCCTGTCACTCATTGGATGGATTCTACGGAGTGTTGGGTTAAGGATTTTGGGCTTCCGGACTGTAAGGGTTTTTGGGCTTTGAGAGTTCAGGGTATGTGGACAGGGTTTAGCTTAGGGCTAGAAGATCTTCTGGTTCAGGCTTTCTTAGTAATGTAGGAGCCTGATTAAGAAACCGTGGCCCTATAAGCCAAATGATTAGGACTCATAGAAAGAACCCTCATGGCCCTAATAAAGACCCAAGGTTTCTTAATCAGGTTCCTAAATTAACCCCAAACCCTCAACCCTAAACCCGAAACCCTCAACCCTAAACCCTAAACCCCTAAACCCCTAAAACCCCTAAACCCTATACCCCTAAACCCTAATCCCATAAGGAGGTTCCTATAGTAGGCTTCACTGATTCGACCCCTGGTTCCCTCCCTCGTTTCCAGAGGTGCCATGGTTAACACTGTTGCACTACGTTTAGGGTTTAGGGTTTAGGTACAGTCGACAATATAAATCCTGCATTACCCCAAATAAGGAATATACCATAATTTCCATAATTCCCATAGTTTAAGGGTGCTTAAGGAAATGCAGGATTGGTATCATCAACATTGGTTTTCTCTCCCTGGATTTGTATTGCTTCTGGGGTTTACTCTTTATGCGGGGTACACTGTGAAGGTGTGAAGAGCGGAGAGGGTGTTCCAATAATTTACCCTTCATTTTCATGAGCAATCGTCCCTGCTATTGCAACATTATTTCCCTCGGTATTGCTGCTGCTGCATCCTGCACCCTAATCCCCTAAAGACGCGAAGCCGCAATAAACAGTTGCTCGGGATTCAGAAATTCTAGCTTGGAGGGCATGCATCTAGGCAACCTGCTCCCAACACGCCATGCCATAGAATAACCATAAAATGAGACCCTAGCACCCTTTACCCTTAACGCCAAGTTTGAAGCTAATTAGCCTGAAACCCCTGCTACATGTAAGTTACAAAACCTACTAAACCTTGAGTCTTAAACTGTGAGCAATGCAGGAAGGAGCGCGAATCGCACAACCACAGGCGCTGCCAGAGTGCATGGCGCTCAGCAGGAAGAGACGCCTCGGGGAGACGAGTAGTATAAGAGCCTTAAGAAACTACCCAGAGATCCCAATACACCTTAATTAGGGAATCTACCTTAAAGTATAGGGGCCTTAATATTATGATTCAAGGTATATTTCTTCAGCAAGGGGTATTGGGTTCTCTGAGTGCCAATACTATTTTGGGGGTTCCTTATTCTAATTATAGTCTAACTACTCAGGCCCCTATAAACCTTTAAACCCTTATAGTAGCCCTTATAGAACCCTTTAAGGAGCCCCTTTACAGGAACCCCAAAATCCTATTCTAATTATTACAAACAACATCTCAATGTTAACGTGCGTAAAACCTTTCCCATAAGCCCTAACGCATAGACTCCAGAGTCTTATAGAAGCCTGATAAAGGAACTCTGCAAAGGAGCCTAGCACCCTAAACCTTTCTAGAACCTCCAGAGTAACCGAAAGCTTCATCCATTTCTTGTTATGGTTATGAGAATACATGTGGCTGTTGTTACCGCTATCATTATGGTTATGATTGCTGTTATGTTTCCTGTTTCATTCATCGCTTTATGATGGTTCTTCCTATATTCATTATTGTGACATGGGGCTGCCGGGGCTGCAGTTGAGCTCTTGCGGGCTTTTGGATAAGGCTTTGGGGCGGACTTCGGATTCCGATAAGCTTCGGGGTCTACGGTTAGCGGCTTCAGTTTGAGGCGGAGGGATCATGTCTGCCATGGTTTCGAAGTTGTTGCTGTTGCTGTTGCCCTAAGAGTCCAAGTGCCTAGTACCAAGTACCTAATTATTTTGGTCCTTTGGACCCTTAGGGTTGTTGTTGAGGTCCGGGAGATGCCATGGCAGAAGCTAGTCGTCCTTGTCATATTGCCAGTAAGTACTGATGTGCGATAACTTTCCATGTCCCATAATGGTCCAAGAATGGTTAATCCAGAACTCCCAACTAAACAAATGGGATTTCGGCGGCTATTGAAATCAACAACTATCTAGACTTCCGGGTTCAGGATTTAGGTTGTCCTTGTCCCAGCAGCAACATCATGATTGCCACTGTTGATTTTAGGGTGTGACGCCAGCATCATATGCTGAGGGCTGTGACATTTCTCCGAGATCTCGCCAGGCTTGATTGGCAAGGCCCTCTACCCGCACTTGTGCTTCAAGAACATTACCGTGCAGGCTGGTTTGAAAGGTTCAGGGTTTCCGGTCTCCGCCAAGAAATGTTGCAAAAGCCTTCCGTCGCGTTGTCTGTGCCCAGGTCTCAGAAGCAAGCAGCATTGTAGTAATAGTACAGCCTTGGAGTATATCTTCACTGTCATGCCCCTTTCAGTTCTTGACCATGATTGCCACCTGACACCATCAGACACACACATTCGATCTTGGAAGGTATTGTACCAGAGCTTTAAGCGTTGACAGCCCCAATTAAGGTACTTATGACTTATAGCCTTACTTGCTAAGCTCCCGCTTCCTATGAAGAAAGCCCTACTTGAACGTACATAACCCGACAAAGCCCGCAGAAATCCCCCAAAACCTTAACCCTACTTGCAAAATTTCCGGATCCTCGAAGGTTTGATTCTTGCACCCCACACCCTCCCGGAAGATGATTTTTGGAGCCCCGATGGACCTTGAACCCCCAAGCCTTCTCGTGCCGAAACTCAGAGAACCCAATACCTTCGTAGATTCAGGAATATACTTTCAATCATGATATTGGGGCCCCTATAGTTTAAGGTCTATTCCTCAATTAAGGGGGTATTGGGGATCTCTGGGAAGGTGAACTTTGGAGCCCCGATGGTGCAGCTGCCCTTCAAGTGCCATGCTCTGGGTCAGGCGCAGGGCAGTCGGGATCGGTCCAAGGGCTTCGGCGGTTTAGATAGGTTTGGGGTTGGGCTTTCGGGTTTAGGGTTTTAGGGTTTATATAGGGGTTTAGGGTTTTAGGGTTTAGGGTTTAGGGTTTAGGGGTTTAGGGTTTTAGGGTTTAGGGTTTAGGCTTTAGGGGTTTAGGGGTTTAGGGTTATAGGGGTACAGGATTCCAGCTCTAGCGTTTTTGTTGGTGGAGGGGCTTCTGTAGAAGCCTGGATAAGTGCTAGCACCCTTGCCCTGAAAAACCCTAAACGTGCTGCAGCATGCCCCCAAAACCGTATTTTTTCGCACTAAAGGCTCCTATATTAAACTTAAACCAACCCTTGTAGAGACATAGGCTCCATAGTAGTTCTTTTTTGTACTTTATATCTAGTATCCTATAATATAAGGTAATCCCAAGAAGGAACTCCTATGGAGCCTATGGGTATAGACCCCATTGAAAGGAGCCCTTGAAGGACAAAAAGGTCTCCTAGCAGAAGGGTTCAGAGCTCAGGGACTTCGGGGACTTCGGGGTTTGTGCCGCCCCTGACGCCCCTAAACTTGGGAACCGCTGATGTTAGGGTTTGGGGTTTAGGGTGTAGCCCATTTTTTTGTAGGATCTTACCTCTAAGCCTTAAGATGGGATGTATAGGGGCCCTCGGAAATAAGTAGGTTCTGCTAGGCCCTAAACCCCAAACCCTTCAGCCAAAAGCTCTGGACGCCCTTAAACCCAAAGTGACTTCAAATCCCAAAGGGCCTAAACCCTAAACCCTACACCCTAAACCCTAAACCCGGGTTGAAGTGGTTGAGGAGCCGAGAGCATTGGGCTCATAGGTTTCGTGGGTGCAGGCCTGTGGGATTTGGGTCTTCAGGCAAGGGTTTGGGGTTGGTGTTTAGGGTTTAGGGCTTTAGGGGTTTAGGGTTTAGGGTTTGGGGTTAGGGTTTTAGGGGTTTAGGGCTTAGGGTTTAGGGTTTCGGGTTGGTGTTTAGGGTTTGAGGTTTTAGGGGTCAAGAGTTAGCTTTCAAGACTGGCTGCACCTTGCTCGAACCCAATCCGGGGGTAGAGTGCGACATCACAAGACTAATGTGTGGGCTTCTACATACTTCTTGGACGGCAGGGGGGCTCCAATCAATGCCTGGCCATACCGGTCCGACCTGCCCAAAACAGCCAGGAGATTGACATGTATGCCCAAATACTTGGTGTGTATGCACATACAGTTATATACATGTACAGATGCATACATGTTGCGTATGAGATACATGGGTATAGACATGTATCTCTCTCGCCAGTTGAAGGATGTTGGACTCCTTGCAATTCGACCACCTTCATTTCGCGGGGTTCCTCTGTCGTCGCTTGAGCATCCCCGGGTTTTGTAAGATTTGGGGTTTCGGGGTTTTAGGGGTTCGAGTTTCATTACGGTTTTAGGGCCTATAGGGTTCTATGGTGACTTGACCTGCACTCTGGGATACTTTCAGGGTTGTTTCGCGCTGCGGCCTTTCAGCAATTGTAGGGCGGTTATATACGGAGACCTGCTGCCTTTGTGTTCCCTTCAACCGCATGCCCTAGACCCCAAGCCATACAAAGCCTCAATTATTCCCCAAACCCCCTAAATTGCATCGGTCGACTGGTGCACAGGCGCCAGCAACGGACGCTGCACCGGGCCACGTCATACCGGCGACATTGAGCTGATGGAGAGCTGTTGGACATGCTGGAGTCCAAAAACCTTGAATTTTCCCTAAACCCTAAACCCTAAACCCTTTCAGACACACCCTAAATTCCCTAAATATAGAAGATTCTTGTTTCATCGCAAGTCAATCACGTAAACAGAATTATACCCAGGCTTGAGTCCCCAAGGCACCTTATCTTCATAGAGCCACAGACTGTAGCTGCAAAGTAACCTTTTAGGACATGCTGAGTTTAGGGCTTATTGCTGAGGTGAGGTTTGCACCTCAGCCTGCAAGATTCCACTGGCATTCCCAAGAAGTACAGTTCATATTCTTGCTTTTTCACCTACCCTAAACCCTAAACCCTAAACCCTAACTTGCTAGTACCATCTGCCTGAGACCTCACAATCAAATGCATTGCCGTGCGCAGCATTGCTCGTGGTGCGTTTTGAGGTTACCCATAGGCTCCACAGTAGGTCCATTTTTTGTGGTTGACATTTAGAATAATCCCAAAAAGGAACTACTATGGAGCCTATGGGTATAGGCAGCGTCGGAACCGGCAATAGGAGGGACCCCTAGAAGGGACCCTTATCCTGATACCCTATATAATCCTTATATAACTCTTGTATAGTCTCATAAAGCCGCTGTATACCCCCAAGGGTCCCTTTAAGGGTTTCTCCTTTAGTCCCTTAGTATATGATACTTAGGCACATGCTGTGCCTGGCAGCTGTACCGGCAAAAGGAAGGAAACTGAAAGCCAAGAACGAAGCCCACCAACATGCCACAAGCAGAGCATGCACCTATGTATACTTGCGTGGTATGCATGTTCTAAAAGGTGCTAGCTTTCTTCACCGCATGTTCTACCTTCAAAATCAAAAGCCGAGACACCCTGAAGCAGCCCACATCCTGCAGCCCTCAACCCTAAAGCCCTAATACAGAAGCTGAAATCATTACCGAGAGTATTTTTTTTGTGGCAGGGGGTCCTTATATGAAAACTATAGAATAATATATTTCCTATATAACAGCATATTACCAATAATATCTTGGGGGTGTCCTCATTATAGCTATAGAATAGAATACCCCAAAGCCCTGTTCTAATTATTAAGGCCCCTGCATGAAACCGCCCACGAAACGGCTAAGCCTTTGCGCCAGGCCGTACCCAGCGACGGCAAGTATGAGGCTCTCCAAAGGGCTTATTTGGAGCATTCCAATGCTTCACGTGGGGGCTTTAGGTTTAGGCTCGGGGGCTCTTGGGCATATCGAGTTTGCACGCCCTTGAAATCCTGGAAGGGTTGAAAAGCTATTTCAAATTTACAACCCTAATAAACCCCTAACGTGGACCCCAAACCCCCAAACTTCAAACTGAAGACCTTGAAGGGCTGAACGGGCAGAATCAAGACCGTGAAGTCTAAACCCGAAACCCCATACGAATCACTTAGTTCCCCGATACCCAACCTTTAAACTTTTTTTGGCTCTTATAAATTAGTAGTAACCTGAAAGTTTAACCTTTTATTTGCCTGGGTTATTGGGGAAGTAAGATCAAGGTCGGCCTCCTCCTGTCATCTGTGCGTAGCTTCCATGTTCGTTAGTCCAGCTGCTCGTGGTCGCGCCCGGAAGGTCCTTTGTCTTCGAGTTACAGGGTGTACCCATAGGACCCTAAGTAGTTCCTTTCTATGGTTCATATGAAGAATCCTAATAAGGTAATGCCAAAAAGGAACTACTTAGCAGCCTATGTGTAGGTTTAGGGGTGCCTTAGGGCGTATCCCGTTCGAAACCGCTCGAACCCTAAATCTGCACCCCAGCCCTTTAAACCCCAAACCCAGACTTTGTTCGCGCAAACCCTAAGCCATCAACCCGAAAAGCCCTAAACCCTAAACCATGAACCCTAAACCATGAACCCTGAACTCTGAACCCTAAGCCCTGAACCCTAAACCCCACTGAATTCAAGACTCTAAGCAGAACCCAGAAGCCGAAAAGTCGATCCACACATCCCTCCGGCCCGACACCCTGGCGCTAAGATCGAGGTAAGGGCAACTCAGCAACGGTTCGGGGTTTAGGTGCTTTAGGGTTTAAGGGTTTAGGGTGTTGAGGGTTTAGGGTTTCGGGTTTTAGGGTATATAAGGGATCGGAATCACTACGAAGTATAATACCATTCCGGGTTTTAGGAGGTCTGATGTGTTGTGTTGGAGGTTCTGGAAAACGTTACTCATATTCTGCCGTTGTCGTCTCTTCATATTAATTATGCTTATATAATTAAGATCCCAGTCAAACCTTGTTCCAATTGTTGAGGTCTGATATGCGACCTTATAAGTCAAAGATTGCAACTCCTTCGGAAGTTGTGGCGGATTGAGGTTTCGGATTCGGCGTTTAGTAAAGTGAACTGGATCGCGAATCCCTCTTCCTGACCCTTTCCTCACAAAGCACCCTACAACCTAGACACAGACACACAAGCAAACTCACAAGCTTACAGCTTTCAAGCACGAAGCTTTCTTTGTCTGGGCCTTTGACAGATTTTGGTCCCCATCGCCGTGCCGGACGAGGGAACTTTCGAATGGCTCGATGAACCTTGGATCAATCATCACACAGCTGAGACAAATCACAGGGACCGGTCCTGAAATAGTCTCAACAGACTACTTGCAGCCGTGTTCGGGCTTTGGGCACCGATGCTTGCCACTATATAGGAGATCAGTATATAACCCCCCGGAGCCCAGCACTTTGTACTTGGGGAAACGATTCGGAGGCTACCTTGTACTGTAAAGGGTTGCCCATTGTCGTCTGCGGAATGCTATTCCCTACTGTTAATGATATAAATCCTGCATTGTTATACCTTAAGGACCCTAAACTATGGGAATTATGGTATATTCCTTATGACGGGTAATGCAGGATTTGTATCATCATCCGTAGTGAAGGGGTCTTGGGCTTCGAGGGCGTTCTCCAGTTGCTCTTCTCAAGTTCCTCTCTGCCTGTTCGGGAGTCCTTGAAAGGGAGACGTATCTGAAGGGGACCGACAATTTCACGAAGGATTGAAAGACATCCTGACCGTGCCGTGTCGTCTGCAATGCCGAGACCTGTTTTTTGTTAGCCAGGTTACGGTCGACCGTTTATGGTCAGGATCGGCTAATAAGGACACAAGGAAACAAAATGCACTAGAGGCAGAAGACAGGAAATCCCCCCTGAGCCTACAACTTCCTTAGCTGGGGCTAGCCTGTCAGCTTGCCCAGCCACGGACTCCATGTCAATGCAGAGATGGTTGTCGTCTGCAGCCTCAGCTTTCGAGTCTGTCCGATTCCGCTTCCTCAATAAACCTCAAACCCTCGAGCAATGTGGCAGCGTGCGCTTGGTGGGGCTGTTCTGCTCGCAGTGGCAACTACTCTTTGTGGCTGCGGCGAAGAAGTGGTTGCCCCAGAGACTTTTCATGCAAGTTATGTTGGTGGTCTTTGTTGCACGTGTTTATATACGTTTCTTTTTAAGGATTCCGGTTGTGTTTGTTCTCCAAACCTGATAGCTCTCAAGCGCTTTGGGGTCTCGCAGCTTAGCCCTCTTCTGAAAGCTTTTAACGTTCATTGCTCAACAGCCGCTGATTGAATAATACACCTTGCATTTCAGTAATCATTAGTGCCTGAACACAGGTTACCATCTACACATTCTGAAAAGCTAAGCCCTAAACCCTAAACCCCTCAACCCTAAACCATTCTGAGAACCTCAGCCCTCAACCCTCGACAGCTCTGTGGATTCCTGAAAAGGAGTGCTCAAGCTTCAATAAGAACGGTGTGGCGCCAGTGACCGACTCGATGACTTGTCGCACCGCCTGCCAGACCGCCGAAGGACTCAGCGAGCTTCCCGGCCGCTCCTGAGAGCAAGTTGTCGCTCCAGTCCACGTTTAGCTTTCATGAAATCACGACTGAAGGAAGAACACCAGCGAAGATCGAGTGAACATATGTGTGTATATATGTGTATATATATATATACGTATATATATATATATACACACATATATATATATATATGCATGTGTGTATATCTATATGCACATATGTGTATATCTTTATATACATGTATATCTTTATATACATGTATATATATATATGTATATATATATATATATGTATATATATATGTATATATATATACAATATACATACATGCAATATACATACACGCACGCATATAGAGGCCCTCCAATGCTCAGCCCAGGATCAACGGCCAGCTCCAGGACTGGAAGGGCAGCTCTGGCTCTGGACTCGCAGCGGCGGTTTCGGGAGAGCACTTTTTTTTGGGGGGGTTTAGGGTTGGTTTAGGGGTGCAGGGTTTAGGGTTTAGGGATGGGGGCGTTTTAGAATTTTAGGTTAAAGTTTCGGGAAGAGGAGGGGCTTCAGGTTTTTGTGAGTGGGCTTTGCGGTTCGGCGTTTCGGTAGGACGGCTTTGGGGTTTGAGGTTTCTTGCAGAACTTCCGGCTTTCAGGGTTCCTTCAGGGTTACCATTCTGAGTTCTTGTCGGGTGACGGTTCGGGAAGTTTCTGGTTTGTAATTTCCCCGTTGGGGTGTGTTAGTATGCTTCAGGCGGTGTGTAGAGTTATTTCTTGTTGGAGGTTCTTGAACTGCAGCCGAGGAAAGTGTGAGTGCGTCACCAATGCGAATGGTGACTGGGATCGAGATTACTCGACTGTTGTGTTCTGCTGTCTTAAACTTTTTGAATGCTTGTGGATCATACCGTTGCGCCATGTGTAATTGCGAACATGCTGTTTGATTGTTCTGCTGTGATTTGTTGGTCTGGTTTGCTGATAGATTAGAAGCCCTTACGAAACTCAAGTTTGACTTGTTATCCTCGGTCGTTGGACTACCGAGGCGGTAGGAGGACGGCGTGCCAGGACAGTGGCTACTCAGCATGACTGGGTTCATACATTCCCGACGTGCCGATGAGGTCATCTGGTGCCAATGTGCTCCAGAGTCCAGAGCATGCAAGGCAGTGCCAAAAAAATCTGCAGAGTCAGGGCTCAACCTGAAACCCTCAGATGCGACTTGGGAGGGCAGATTTCCGGCATGTCATGCCGTTGATCGGTGCACAGGTGCTCTATATCCAGGTTTTCTGTGGTTGTAATTTGAAGCGTTGGCACCGACTTGCAGTATACCGCACACAAAACTTCTTCACTGAACATGACAGGCTATGTGAACACGAAGTAAACAATAGCAACATGACAGTAACAATAGCTCAAGGGCACAGCATAGCCATAGACGCTAAATCCGAGCCTCCAGAAGCTCCCTTCGGACCTGAACATCACATTAACTGCATGGCCCAGCGGGAGCACCCAACGAGGACAACAGATGCTTGAAGAGCAGACTAGTAAGCAACGCCAGCAACGCGTTGCCAACATCTCGAACCTCCTCTACCCATAAGCTCCTAAGTAGTTCCCTTTTGGGATTACCTTATAGGATTCTAAATATAAACCATAAAAGGGAAC
>CAJNJA010012207.1:0-13250 GCA_905231915.1 Symbiodinium necroappetens | reverse complement strand
GGAATACAGGCTGCAACAACAGCAACAACAACAGCAGCAGCAGCAGCAGGCAGCAACAGCAACAGCAGCAGCAGCAACAGCAGCAGCAACACCAACACCAACACCAACACCAACACCAACACCAACACCGCCGCCGCCGCCGCCGCCGCCGCCCCCGCACCCACCACCACCACCACCACCACCAGCAAAGCATGAATCCAAGGCCCAGTCAGCCCTAGGCAAGTATGGAGGGCATATACCACCAGTACTCGTGGTGGTGGTGGTGCTGCTGCTGCTGCCTTCCGGCTTGTGCTACGATGCCTGGCCCGCTTTATGTGGAACGCAGCCGCGGTCAATTCTGGTTGCATTGTTTCGGGAGGCATATACACTTCCGGGTGCAGCATGTCCTGATGCAAAACATATTTCGTGTCTCATGCGAACATGTGCAGAGAGTTAGCCGAGCGCCAGGCAAAGGCCGAAGCCAAGCCTGCGACGGCCAAAGCACAGCCCAAGGCTGAATCGTGGTACAGCAGGGGTAATGCCATCCGGAAGCCGCCGTAGTATAGAAGCAGGTTCTAAAGATGTACAGAAAAGCTACCGCGCTGCAGTCCTGCGTTGCTATTCTTCCTCAGCCCCTTGCCAACAGCACTCCGGACTAGGCCGTTTTCCACCAAGAGAGCCGTACTGCATGCTCATGTACACTGTTCGGCAAGATGCACGGAAAATCAATTTAAGTCTGTGTAGATGGCCAGAAAGCGTTGTGTGTGCGTGAAGCTCTGTTCGGCCGCCACAGTACTTCCACAGCTGACGAGCTAAAATGCCGCATGTCCACGTCTTCACTTGCACGGAAACAGTGGGCAAGTGGAATCTGGTGGATGCGAAGGTGTGACAAGTGCTGTGGACACTCAAGATGTGGATGAACATATTGACCAATTTAGACTGATGTTGGAACTTGGGCAGTGCAACATATTGGAGTGTGTACTTACGGATGTTTCACTTTATAATTATCCCAGACTGATGCATTGCATCGTGGGCATGCGCCAAGCTGCAAGTCACCTTTTAGCAAAAACACGTGTTTATGGCCGTGTTCATGGCAGCATCAGTGTTGGGTTGATCTTTTCGAGACAGCAGGATCAGTGCCACCCAGCCCTAGTCCATCTCCTCGATCAGTTTCCACCCTTCCCAGTCTAATTCCAAACTGTTGCGCATGGCATTGAACTCGACGTGCATCCGTACAAGTCGGGAAGTCCTGCGTTGAGCGAGGCAGAGCCCAATGCAGAGCCCAAGCCGGCTCCGAAGGTGGAGCCTAAGGCGCCAGAGCCGAAGGCACAGCTTCTATGCGTGACTCTGGGGGTTATCGACGCGTGCATTGCGAGCTTGGAATCGGACATGTCTCAAGGTGAGGGTAAATTGAAGATAGTGTCGGTGTCGGAATTAGCGCGCCTGGACATGTAGATTTGTGGAAGCTGCTTTTGTAGCAAACGCGACTTCTTTCTTCGGCAGTACATCGCCAGCTGGTGGTTTTGCTGGCTGGTGCTGTTTTGCAAGCGAACTGCTCCGAATTCAATTTGGTAGCTGGCCCAGCCCTTGCATTCGATTCGAACTACCAATACCAGACACTTACATACTCAGTACTGACATACTCAACCACGCCCAAGCTAGGTGTGCCCGGTAGTACCTTGTTTAGGGCTTTAGGGGCTCATTGTGGCAAAGATTCTAAAATTTAGGCACTATTTGCTGCCACATCGTCCACCACTTTTCGTGCAGGAAGGGCGGTGCCTGCAATTTGTTTCACTCGTGTGATTAAGCGAACCATGAGATGAGCTCCGGGTGCTTGAGTCACATTGGTCTCCATATATCCATGGTCGTCGTCTTTTGTCGAGGAACTTCGAGGCAGCAGCTTTCGCGCCTGCCGTTCCTCATTACCCTACCTTAACCGCTCTAGGCATGTCAGCTGTGTCGCAGCCGGCATATGAGCCAGTGCAAGTCCATGACACGACCAAGGGCAATGAGGAATTCAGCGAGGAGACTCGGAGAGAGACAATCACACACAGTTTGAGAGGACTACATGTGAAGTTGTCGTGACGAAGCACGAGCGACCTGCTACGTAGCCTTATGTTTCTTGCTCGAGTGGGCACATCGGCTTAGTGGCTTATTCCAACAACGACTCCCCTCCACATGACTGCCTGGCGGTTGCTGGCCGCAGGCTGCCGCGCAAGCTGCAGGCGAAGAAGGCAGGCGAACTTTTGAGTGGGCAAGCCATGAAGGTCAACGAGGGGACCCAGTTCGAGGGACACCATTTTTCGATCGGCAGGTGGCAGCGGCAAGAAGGAGGAGAAAAGAAAGGCAAAAGAAGCCGAGAAGAAGGCGGTCATCGGTCTTCGTGATTGTCTTGTGTTGAATTCGACGGCTCAGCCATCCTGTGGTCTTGATTTGACCCATGAGTCTCACTGCAGGCCAGGTGTGTGTGAAACGAAGAACCTTGGTTTTGGTTGGTGGGGCGCGAATCAAGTGAGGAGCAAAACTGAACAAACAGTGCAGCACTCGGTCACTCGGGGGTCACGCTGCACCAGTGCTGGCTGTTTCAAAGCCCGAGACTCTGTCCGACGACAGACCCGTGCATGCAAATCCTCCTTCTAGATGGCATGCGGCTTGCTCTCCGTCCCGTCCGGTGGCTTTCTGGAATGCATCCCGCAACGATGGTCAAGATGCCAGGGCGGGCCGCTGCCTGTTGATTGTTCGTGTGGGTCTTTGTTCAATCGTGTGTGCACATGCCTGGCCAGCCAGCCCGGGACGACAACACCCGAGCCGTCCGCGGGCTGTCATCGAGTAAGACTCCTGTAGAGTGCTAGAGGTCGACATTGCCTAAGTGATGCCACTGTTTTGGACGTTCTGTGCACCAGGCCAAAGAGGATGAAAAACGGCGGAAAGAGGAGGAGCTGTTATAAACCAGTTTTGAGCTATATAATTCTTACAGGTGCCGCAGTTCTGGTTTGCCATTAGAATCAGTCAAACCGTATCTGCATGGATGTAAGGAGCGAATCGCGGCCCAGAGCGCGAAGCGGATTCCTCGGAATTCGTTGTCATGAAGTTCTACCCGTTGTCATCGCTCAGTCAGCAGGTTTCTTATTTGGCTCACAAGTGTCTCAGTCTCGTACGGGCACACCTTTTCAATCATCTTGGCATCGCAGCAGCAACTGTGCCAGTGGGATCGGATGGCCAGCTGTCCGGCACTAGCCGACAGTAAAGGGGCCCATTCTGAATCCTGGAACCCCTTTTGACGGGCCGTCGCAAGACATGATGAGTTGCGCGACTCGTTCTGCGCAACACAATTCTTTTAGCCGCTTAGCCACTGTCTCATCCCTGAGCCTGTCCCCCACGCAGAGCTTCTAGCAGCTCTTGACTCTACATAGCACCTTATCCTTACAACCTTTGCAGACTATCTCAGGTTCGCAGGCCCGGATTTGACTCCCGAGAACTTCGAGGTAGGCTTGCAGAAGGGTGTGCTGGTTGGCCGAAAGCGACTGGCGAAGGTAGACAGCTCTTCAGCCTGACGATGGCTTTCATGCGTTGAACAGCTTGTACTGTTGGGCCGCACTGACTTCGTTTGCCAACAGCACGTGTTGTACACGGAGTTGTCCGGCCTTGTTTGGTGATAGCCATCATCGCAATTCTCCAGCTGTGCATCGTGCAGGAGCACTCCTTTGGAAATCTCTTCATCCAGAGCCAGAAAAAAACAGGCTGGCCATGCTGGGTCCCGTGATTTTCGAATGCATGATCAACGGATGTAGCAAGCAGATATCCGCCGCAGGGGCACGAACATAAAAGCGAAAGCCATCGTCCCCTATTGTGATTGAAATGAGCCTGAGCCTGGGTGATCCTGGGTACAAGTGCACAGGATCCAGGCCGATACGAAGCACGTATGTCAACATATCGTCAGAAACAGCTGAACGGCCTCAAGCTTCGACAGACCGCATGCAGGGCGGCAGTGGACCAACATTGGATCGCTGAGGCCAGGCATGAAGGACTCCCGCAAGTTTCCAGTCGTTTGTGCTTTATTCATTCTGCGTGTCAGAGTTCTCCTGGCACCCAGAGTCGGTTCAGTACAAGCCCTGGAATAGCTTTTTGAATTTCCTGCTTGGAGTTGGTGTTTATGCCCGAATAAGACTTTGCGAAGGCCGACGCCGAAACGCGGCTAATGGCAAAAACCGAGAGTGTCTCTGTCTGAGGTTGCGACGCGTATTGTAGCGTGTTATTGGCTCGCTGTTGCCTCTGATGCTATCTTGACCTGTTGCTGGCGAGGATTCATTGCTTTGGATCCGTGCACGCGCAGGGTCCTCGGATTGCCTTCTGGCCGATGAGTTGCTCCAGCTGTGTCTCGCACATAGCCTGCAACAATGATCTTGGGAATGATACGGGCAAGCAGCAGCAACAACACCAGCAACGGCAACCACAACATCAGCATCAGTGAAGACAGAGAGATCCTGCATGCCACCTGTTTGGTACCACTACGAGGGCTAACTACTGCCAGTACACGTATACGCCTGCGCCTACAGCTGCTACCTGCTGGTACTGGTGCTGCTACGCTACCACTGCTACTCCTACTGCTATACTGCTACGACAAAGACTGCTACGACAACCAGGCTTACTTACCACGGTCTACCAGGATCACCGCTACGACCACAAACCTTTAACGTACTATTGCTAGTAAGCAGTACCGTTACACTTCTGCCTGTCGTATTGCTGCTGTTCAGCAAGACCCTCGGCACCCCATTGAACGTCGCCAGGTCGTTGTCTAAATATCATGTATGTTTAGGTTTAGGAAAGGGCGGGGACGAACAGCAGTCTTCATTTTTGCCTGTTTGCACGATTTTGTCTCCCTCCGTCCATTCCTCAGACAGATTGAGGACTGTCGACATAGTTTGTCCAGTCGGACCTTGTTTCGGGCTTCGAATTCGAAGGTCTTACACCGTCAGGGGGTCTAGCACTGGGGCTTTAGGTCTCCTCTTTACTTTTTTTCTTTTTTCGTTTGTCTGCGTCGAAAAGTTGAGCACGGTTCGGCGAATAAGCTGCGTCACCGATCCATGGCAACACATCTCGAGCACGGCATGCACAGGGAAATGAACTGAAGTCGTCAATTGCTTCGTTTGAGAAGGTCGACAACTTAGTGCATTCTGTGAGTTTGAAGAGTGTTTCGAAGATTGTCATGTAATTATAGTCATTAGTCATAGCTCAGGTGCACAACAGCCGGAAGCAGGGCAACAAGCTTTGCTTCTTGACGCTGCGTCAGGTGCGAGCTCCTAATAACTGACTGGTCGTCAGAGTGGCGAAGGTTCCATAGCCCGGCTGGCAAGAGCCGCGTCGGAAGAGAGATGACTTATGAAACTTATGAAGAGCCTTCGTTTACTAAGTAAGTATCGGCAGGACGTGGCGACGGTCCAGGCTGTCATCTTCGGGCAGGCCTTGCGGCAATGACCCAGACAGTCTGCAGCACACAAATGCACGTCTCAATTCGCAGGCCACCCGCACATCTCACTCACTCACACTCACACACACAAGCACACACATACGATGACTGACACTGTGCCATACATGGGCAGGTAGCGCAGCGCAAGTGTTCCAACCGCTTCATCGTGTGCTTGCCTTCAGATTGACTTGAGTGGTCATTGCTAGTGAAGGAGATGGCCGGCTTTGCTGGTAATTTGCCAGACGAGTCCGTTGTCGATGTCTATGGCAAGGCTCACCACTCTCTGTCGCTGAACTTGATTGCTGAGTGGTTCCGCCGCTGACAATGCGTAATGTCCAGACTGGACAGAATCACATGGCAGCAGGAACCATGCATATTGAAATGGAAAGCTGCTTGCGACCATTTGCGTGGCGGGCAGCTGCAGGGTAGTCATCAGACGTTGCTAGCTTGGAGCCGTGATGTCCGAAACGAAGCTCCGCCCACAGCACATCTTCTTTTCATGCTTTTGCAGAATGGGAAGACCTCGAAGGTCTCTGTCAAGTGCAAAGACATGGCCCGGAAGGTAGCCTGCCCCGACGCACCGATTACTTCCTGCACGGTGCAGAATGTTGCATTGACCTCAGCATGACAGAGCTGACAAACTTGCATTTCTAGATTCTAGGTACAGTAGAATCAAGCTTTTTTTGCCGTTGCTGTCGCACCACCTGGGTCGAAGTGTCCTGGGACCGTCTGACCTTTTAGCGAGTTGAGACCTTCAATAGGCCAACAAGCATTCTCTGCATTCGCAGGGTGTGGACAACGGCAAAACGGTGCATTTTAGGCAAAGCACAGCCCTCGCACCAAAGAAGCCTCCACCCTGCATGGGATTGAAACTGCAGGAGCTGGCTCTGGAACGCATTTTCTGCATTGGGAGGTCTCAGGCGCGGCCTCCTTTTGTCTCAGTTGTTCCACACAATCCGAACGAATTGAATCAATAGATATTTGGCTGATGCTTTCAGATAAAGATACCTCGCAATGCTGGATTCTGAGGACGGAAGCTGCAATGCTTTCCCATGCTGTCAGGCCTTGCCCTTGCAGCTGGCAGATGCCTCGAGGAGTGAGGCGCGCTCTTCCGGGCGGGTCGCTATTCTCGTTGTCGTATTCTGCCACCGATGTAACGGAGGTCATTGTCATCGCTGTTGTCGTCGTCCTCGTTGTCGGTTTGGTGTGGTCGTTGTTGTCGTCGTGGATGTGGCTGTGGTTGTGGTGGTGCTGGTGGTGGTGGTGGTGGTGCTGCTGCTGCTGCTGCTGCTTTTCTGTTGCTCTTGCTATTGTTGCTTGTATTGTTCTAATGGACACTTTGTGAAACAGGACAAGCAATCGCGCATGCTACTGTAGATGGAGGTGGTGGCGATGCCGCCATTTTGGCTTAAGCCCACCAGCTCGGATACTTTTTCACGGGCATGTCGACTGCGGAGCTTCGTCATAAGCCTTAACTGCCTTCGCTTCCATAGCTTCTGTCGAGCACTGCAACGGATAAGAATACTCCTCGTGGGTCGCTGTTTGCCTTTTTGACCTTGTTGGTTCTCGATGGTTCCGAGCATCCCAGATTGGTAGCTGGCTTTCCCACCCGCGGACGAAAAGCTGTACACCTCACATCTTTACCTGAGTTGTTTGAAAGCGGAAGGACGCCGTACACGGACTTCGCGGCTCGGGGTCCGTATCACCATCGGATACAAAAGAAGCTGAAGGGCAAGGGAGTCAGAATCAATCAGTTTAGCGAGATTTCCACTTTGGAGGTTCCGAGACCCCCAAATTTCCTAGCTTGGCGTGGGTGTTATGATGTGTTTAGACCGGCGCCATCATGATGATTCAGGTCACACCTGCAAGGTTGGATTGTTATGCGAAGAATCGAGGCCACGTGGAACGCCACAGCGACAGCTTTGGGCGGGCGATCAGGCGGACGTGCGCCCCACGCTGGAACACTCAGAGAACATTTCCACGGCAATGAGAACCCCCAAAAGGAGCTATTGGGAGATGTCTGTGAGCTTTCGCTGGGAATGTTGACTGTGGCCATGAGACACCCAGAACGCTTCCCCAACTGGGGTATACTTCCCAACTGATCAATGCATGCATCCGAGGATGGGAACCGTGTTCAGGATGCGCAGAATGGGCGAGGAGGAGCATGACAATGCGAGGACGCTCTGGATGCCGCATGAGTATAGGATCGCCCTTGGGAGTTCGTGTGACACGCTCTAGTCGAGGAGTTTTGGCACAAGGAGATTGAAGAGCCGTGCTTTTATTGGTTAAAGGCAGCCAAACCCGCAAACCTGCAGGCCATGGTGGATCAAGATGTGCTGTGCCGATTGATGCGCCTGCGTCCTCATCCCTTCGGGCTGACGGGTTATTGACTGGGACACGCAAACGCAAGCCTCTTCAATCAGAACGGGTGCATGAGGTTGGTGAGGATGGCCTTCTCACTGATAACCGTCGCGGGGCACAGCTTTGTGGAGGATTTCAGCATGGAGAGTGTGCAGAAACAGCCCCAAACGGGTCGCGCAAGAAGAATCCTCAGCTACGTCATCAATGCGCCAAATGCCTGTCAGAGCATCACGGGGCATCGCAGTGTACGGTCGGTGCTCCAAAACAGCCCAGGCCAGATCATGGCAAGTGCAAGGGCAGCGGCAAGCGGCAGGCGCAAGTGAGGCCAGGAGTCTGGCCACTCAGTGCAATGAATTCAATGCAAATGAACTTGCCTGTCAACATAGGGCAGGCGGCGACAGCTGAGGCCGACATATCATCATCATCCGAAATGTTATACCATGTCCGGTGACGCTTCTCATACGCTCAGATTCCTTCATTTGTTTAGCGGACCATCTGCTCGAGCGGATGGTCTCCAACACTTCATTGGAAAGCTGGGAGCCGTTTGCGTGGAGATGGATGTGATCAACGGTGACGAGTTGATATGGTGGACGAACATTGCTGGCAGCGCGTCAAGAAGGAGCTCATACAGGGCAAGTTTGACGGCCGCGTGTTAAGACCACCTTGCAACACGTTCTCTATCGGCGTGAATGAGATGGAGGTCCTCTGCCATTGTGTGATGCGTCAGGGCCGCAACGATACAACAGCAAACGACGCGTGAGCCCTATTAGTGCAACCGTTTTGAAAAGATGAGACACTGATGCGCTCAGCATGTATAACCTGGACGAGTACCATGAGCTGATCCAGGATGCCGGGGTTTACACCATGGATTTCGATCAGTGTATGTTCGGCGCTTTAAATCGGAATCGTACCACAGTAGTACCACATTGATGTGTTCAAAGGTTGATTTGGATGGAATCCAAAAAAGACCGCCATGATCCAGACAGGTTTTGGTCAAGGCCTGCTAACAAAACCATCCGGCGAGGACCTCATCCACCACCAGATGAGCGCGATCTTTGGTTTGAAGGTGACAGCAACAGCTCCTTCGTTCATATGCCGGGGGGCCGGGAGGGCAGTATCCACTGGGCAATTCGTCACGGCGGCTGCGGTGGCATACCCGGGATCGAGAAGCGAGTTCATAGCTCAGTGTCTAGTGCGATCGGCAACACAGGGGTCACTGAAACATCGCGGCTTTGTGCCCCATGGACATGAGTTGCGACAAGGCATAGATGTCAAGCTGGACCATGTGCACGGACTTCACAAGCACCTCGGAGGCTTTCAACATGCATGTCTTTTGCGAGGAAAGAGGAAGACATGTTCAGATGAGCATTACCTGGGGGGCATACGGAGGCCCAGCAAAGCGGTAAAGTGCAGCGATGGCTACTTAGCAGACTTAGCAGTTGGTGGCAAATTACTCAAACAGGTCATGGACTATCTGATTGAAGACCCAGGCGTGTTTGCAACTTGCACACAAGCTCTGGGATCGAAGGATCCCGATGCAGCGCCGGCAAAGGCCAGCATGGAAGCGATGCGGGATATCATGCGCAACACGTTTCCAGGTCCTGCGTCCAGGGCCACAGAGGGTGAAAACAACGGAACGAGGGCCGACTTGCTACATCGGTGGGCCACGGCAGCTTCAGACCCAGACGCAGGTTGCATACACCGATGGTTAACGGAAGGTGCCTCAGGGGGCAGAGAGGTCAACATTGAGGATGACGGTGGGACCTTCCCTCCGCGTGAGGATCCAGATCTACCCTTGGGTCCCAACGACGGTTGGGCTGAAGCGTTCTATGGTCATTAGTAATTATACATCGCTGGATAATGACGCAGCTGCCGAGACTCGAGACTGAGGTGAACAGACTGTTGCACTCGGGCTGCATTAGTATATGCTTTCAGTACTTTCTGGCGGAGTGCGAGGCCTGGGCAGATGTTTGTCAAAATTGGGTTTGATAACAACGGTTCATCCCGTCACTGGCCGCATAAAGCGTAGAATATCGCAGAATCATACTTGACTGCAAGGAGTCAAACTTGAATTGCGGGGCCAAGAAAGGTGGACGTCTTCAGCTCTCTCGTGTCACCGATGTTATTGATGTCATGCTCAACTTGCTACGCGATGTGGAAGGTACCAGCACCCTTACCGAATGGTTGGTGCTGGATTTCACTGACTGGTTCTTTTTCAACCTTCCGAAAGGCGGCATTTCGCCTTTTTCTTCAAAGGCCAATACGCCGCTTATACGGTGCAGCCGCAAGGATCCGTCAACGCTCCTTTCGTATGTGGTCGGGTTCACAATGCAAGGCTCACTCAGGGGGCCTGCGGTTCGGGACAACTTCGACTCCAAGCGTACGTAGATGATCCTTGCATCTGCTTGAGCGGTCTTGTATGTCAAAGAGATGCTAACTTGGCGGCATTGATGCTGCTGTGGCATGCTCTGGGTGTACGTCTGAAGTTCAATGGGTCGGCTCATGTCGGCTCCGGTTTGCAAGCTCAGGGAGCGGTTCGAACCAAGGCACAAATCGTGGCCACGGCCAAACAATAATTAATTGATGAGCTGCGATCCCTGACCAACCGCCATTTGCACACCAACGTCGTTACCATAAAGGAGCTTAGTGGCTTATAAGCTACCGGGCAAACTCAACTACTTGGCGGGCGTCGTCGAGATGGTGAGGCCCTGCTTGACCAACATTTACGCGGCTATCCACTCCAAGGGCCAAAGCTCGGGTAATGCACCAAAATGGAGGCTCCTCAGCGAATCAGCGATTTGGAAACCCAGTTCGCCGATTTTTACAGAAGGTTGCTTCGTAACACTGCTGGGGAACTGAGGATTCTTTGAGGATACGATCGACCAGCAAGAAACAATCCTTGAGGGCATGCATGTCGCTGACCTTGGATCAGGCCACGGCTCAACAGGCTTGGTTTGTCTATAGTCCGAACAGCGAAGCTCTGCGCAGGGCTATGATCGATGCACGAAGTGACCCGAAGAAGGCAACTTTTTGTGGTTGGCCATTTTCGGGAGTTCCACATGTCACAACTTTTGTAGACAAGGAGCCTTCTGGCATCAGCCTCAGAAGGTGCCAGTGCGAAGAGGCGGAAGACACAGCATCAGAGGATGAGACGCTGGCGTAAAAGGATCGCGACCGTACTGCACGATCACGGGGGAGCATATTGGGAGTCCAATCCGCTATTCCGTCCTTCTCGGGGCACGGCCAGGTCCCGTCACGTGGCTTCCGTGGCGACGGGTTGGTCTCGATCCGCGGCGGGCCGGTCGCCACTTTTTGTCATACTCTGCCACTTGTGCAAAGTCCTTGGAGGGATGGGCCGGGTTGGTTGGTGTGTGTGCGTGTGGGTGGGTGGGTGCGCGCGCTGTGTGTGTGTCCTCATTGAAGGGGATCCGTTTCTGCCCTTCGGGGACAATCTCGCTCTCTCTCTAACATTTGACTCGTTCAACATGTTTTCATGAGGCTTCAAGAACGGCCCAAGCTACCTTCATCTGAGCTGCTTGGAACCCTCTCACCTGACTGCCGCAAGGGGTAGGTGAGACATGAGTGATTGCGCAGGGCGGCATCTGCATCTGTTAAAGTGATCGGTGAATGAGCTGCTACCTCCGCTTTCTTGTCTGTCTCGCTTACTTCTGTTCGATTCTCCTCTTTATTCAGCCTTCGGGCAGGACAGGAGTGCATATGCATCTGCCATGAGGTCTACTGCATCAGGGTAAAGTGTTGTAAAGATCTAGTGACTAGTGTACCCAGTCGCGCAATGATCGGATGGTCGAACTGTCGTACTTGTGAATAGAACGGTCCCCCGTTCATGGGCTTTGGGAGGTCACTCTCCAATGAATTTCATGTCTGCAGGGGGACGGAGAGGGTGCGGGGAGCTCCGTCCGACGAAGCTCTCCCTTGCACCCCAGGAAAACGTACCTGCTGCGCCTGCGCCTGGGCCCCATCGCGGGCAGCTGGCACTCACTGTCGCTCATCTTCCATCTCATTTCGTGCTACGTCATTCCTCTGTGTCTGACGTAGCAAGAGGCAGAAACAAACCTTCCCCCCGACGGATCATTTCACTTCGTTTTCGTATGCCACGTTAGCATCATCATCAACAACATCATTTTGTTTCATGTAAATCCATCCGGGAGTGCAGACAAATAATTCTTCAGTGTGCCACAACGGCTTTCCGGCGCGGCGCCGTTGTGGTCTCCAATGGAGGCAGTCCTCATTGAAGGGGATCCGTTTCTGCCCTTCGGGTACAAACTCGCTCTCCCTCTAACCTTTGACTCGTTCAACATGTATTCCTGAGGTTTCAAGAACGGCCCAAGCTACCTTCATCTGAGCTGCTTGGAACCCTCTCACCTGACTGCCGCAAGGGGTAGGTGAGACATGAGTGATTGCGCAGGGCGGCATATGCATCTGTTAGAGTGATCGGTGAATGAGCTGCCACCTCCGCTTTCTTGTCTGTCTCGCTTACTTCTGTTCGATTCTCCTCTTTATTCAGCGTCGGGCAGGACAGGAGTGCATGTGCATCTGCCATGAGGTCTACTGCATCAGGGTAAAGTGTTGTAAAGATCTAGTGACTAGTGTACCCAGTCGCGCAATGATCGGATGGTCTAACTGTCGTACTTGTGCATAGCGTCGCAGACAAGGGGCACTGTGTGTGTGTGAACGGTCCCCCGTTCATGGGCTTTGGGAGGTCACTCTCCAATGAATTTCATCTTTGCAGGGGGACGGAGGGGGTGCAGGGAAGCTCCGTCCAACGAAGCTCTCCCCTGCACCCCAGGAAAACGTACCTGCTGCGCCTGCGCCTGGGGCCCGTCGCGGGCAGCTGGCACTCACTGCCGCTCATCTTCCATCTCATTTCGTGCTACGTCATTCCTCTGTGTCTGACGTAGCAAGGGGCAGAAACCTTCCCCTGACGGATCATATCACTTCGTTTTCGTATGCCAATCCCTTTGGTCTGGCATAATTGGCACCAAAATTTTTCCCGTTTTCGTTAGCATCGTCATCAACAACATCATTTAGTTTCATGTAAATCCATCCGGGAGTGCAGACAAACACTTCTTCAGTGTGTTACAACGGCTTTCCGGCGCGCGCCGTGGTGGTTTCGAACGGAGGCAGTCCTCATTGAAGGGGATCCGTTTCTGCCTTCGGGGACAATCTCGCTCTCTCTCTAACTTTTGACTCGTTCAACATGTATTCATGAGGCTTCAAGAAAGGCCCAAGCTACCTTCATCTGAGCTGCCTGGAACCCTCTCACCTGACTGCCGCAAGGGGTAGGTGAGACATGAGCTGTGTGTGTGTGTGCGTGCAATTGTCCTTGTTATTGTTATTGTTGGTGGTGTTGCTGTTGCTGTTGCTGTTGCTGTTGCGGTTGCGGTTGCGGTTGCTGTTGCTGGTGCTGTTGCTGGTGCTGCTG
>CAJNJA010012206.1:0-13251 GCA_905231915.1 Symbiodinium necroappetens | reverse complement strand
GCGAGAGCGAGAGCGAGAGCGAGCGGCGTTACGACTGCATACAGTCATGATTTCGCATGCAATCGGACATGTCTGTGCACCCCTGGCCAACTCACGTACACAAGCACATGGCCCTCACAAAACCTCGCCAACACAAGTCTCGGGCGAATGAGAATCCAAAAAATGCGGCAAAGCATTGAATACAAATGCAAGTAGGGTTGCCGCGGAGGTAGGCGTGCACATTGCGCGAAAAGGCTGCAATATAGGAATGGGTTCTCTGAGTTGCGCACCACTGTATCAAAACCTACAGCTTCCAACCACAGGATAATATGTCCATAGTGCCTCATGTGGAGATTTAGCCCCGCACAAAAGCTGTACTCTACGAACGATAACCACATATTTCTACATCACCATTGGCATCAAGGAACAAGCAAAACCATGAATGGCTGCATGAGTGAATTAGGGAGTGAGCGATTGAGTGAATGAGCGAAAGAATGAGTGAAGGAACGAATGGATGAGTGAAGGAACGAAAGAATGAAATAATGGATGAATGAATGAACAGCGGAACGAGGGAAGGAACAAACGAAGGAAGCAAGGAACGAAGGAATGAATGAATTCACGAATGAATGCATGACTGATTGAATGAATGAACGAATGAGAAAGAGAAATAAGCAGCAAAAAGAAAGATAATGGGAACGAGGATGAATGAATGGATGGATGGATGGATGCATAAATGAATGAACGAATATGAGAATGAGAACGAGAATAGGATGAGGATGGAAATGCGAATAGGCACGAAGAATGAATGCATTTTTGCATGGATGGAATGGAATGGAATGAATGGATGGACGAATGAATGATTGAATGAATGCATGCATGAAAGGCTTGATGGAATGAACGGAATGAGTGAATGAACGAACGAGTTAATGGAATGAATGGACAGAATGAATGAATGAATGGCATGAAAGAAAGGCTGAATGAATGAATGAATGAATGAATGAATGAATGCATGAAAGGTTCGATGAAAAGAACGGACCGAAACAGCAAAACTAACGAACGAATGACTGAATGAATGAGTCAATGAATGATTGATTGAACGAACGAATGGTGGAATGAAAGAATGATACAATTGAATGAACAAATCAATGAATCAAAACGAACGATTCATGCGTACGTACTTGCGCACATATATCTACGTATATCCATAGTCGCTGTGTGAGCCATATACATATTTACATGTATACCGGTCTCCATGTGACTACATATACAAATGCAACATATATATATATATATCTGTGTGTGTGTGTATGTATGTATGTCTACATATGTACATACACATTGGCAGGCAGGCAGGCAGGCAGACAGACAGACAAACAGACAAACAAATAGCTAGATATATACACCCGGGCGTGTGTGCTCCGTGTGCGTACATGTGTATATGTATACTTTCTATACTTACATTCAGAATACATATTTGTTGATTACATTCTCGTGTATCGATCGCCAGCTGTGCTGCTGTCGAGCGGCTCTTCCTTCTTCAAAGCCATCTCCTTCCTTGCCTGGAACCAAGAATCGAACCTCTGCCAGACAAGAGCACGGCAAATTCAGCCAACCAAAGCCATCTTTACTTGGTGATCCATAATTGATAAACTGTACTACAAGGGCTACGAGGAATGCTTGGTTCATGCTGGAGCCAACATGCCATTACATGAGAAACCCATTTCGCAGCGCCGAAGCACGGATTACACACAGTTTAGTTCTCCGCACACCTCGATAAGCAGCGAAGCATGGTTTCTGCCCGAACAGAGTGATAACACTACCGCCGGCGCGTCAGAAAAGGCCTTCAGTCATGGAGTGTTGATCAGAGGCATCGGATGGCATGGCCTAGCAGCCCTCATGGGCATGGTAGCATTTGACACAAGCAGCGATCCTTTGCCAATATTGGGGTGGCAAGCCGAATGCTGTGACACCCCAACCCACATGCTCTTGCAAATCTTGGGAGCTGCGATTTCGACGTGGAGACTACACGGGTTGATTATTAACTAAGAGGTGCTGGTATAGTCTGACGCGAACTTCCACTTTGTATGCCTTTCCTGGCGATGTATCTGACGGCCGGCTGTCCTACAGATGCAACTTCGAGAAGCTCGCTTATTGTGCAAACCAAGTGCCTGATGACTGCAAAGGCCATTGCTCCGAAGTAGGTCACCTGGAACATCACCTGCCAAGAACACCAGTCAGCATGACCGACACAGGCCATGCGGCTTTTGTGCTTTTCCAGCACCTTGAAGATGGTGGCGGCATTCTGACCGGTGGAGGCATCCCTCGGCTACAGGGTCCTCCAAGGCCCTCGTGACAAGGTCTGAGACTTGGACAATCACCACCATGTCACGTTAACGGGATCCGTTCCTATTGCGCAAGCTGCGCGGAATGGAGTGGGGCACTGAAGAGACGACCTCAGTAAGCATGCCCGGCTGCGAGTTGTTGTCGTCAGCCAATTTGCTGAGAACGTCCACCACATAGGTCGCCTGAGGGTGCAGTCGGCGAAAGATTGCTAGTATGTCTAGCTATGGGCGCTGATGCAGACGTCTGTGCTTCCACATCCATCCACTTCACATGGCGCAGCACATGACGGATCTCCAACCGCAGTCCAGGAACTAACTGGTTGAACGCGTAGCCTGTACCCAAAAACATCGTAGATGGCAGTGTCCTCAGCTCGAAATTGCATAAGCGCACATGACGCACCATGCATCCTTGTTTATGCCGCCGCTGAATATATGCCAGCCAAGAATCAGGTAGCGATTGATAATCGAGTTGTTAGGGGTTGCTGTTGCCAGCTCTGCACCGGCACGGGAGACTGGAGGAAGATGCTGCAGGAATGCCACTACGAGTACCTCAGACGTTCTCAAATGCCGGCACATGTGCGGTGAGCAGAAACTGAAGCCGTTGTTATGCCGTCCATTTGGCAACCGCACAGTTTTTATAGTCAAGTTGGTGATACTTTTATGCACACCACCTTACATAACAGCAGATGATGTGCGCCCAGGGCCGGAAGACCCACGTTACTGACGTGCTGGAATGAAAGCAACATGTAGTTATTTTCCCTGCCGGCTTGTCAGCGTGTGTCTTGGGAATGTCGATCATGTGTGCACAGGTTGGCGCCTTGGTTTCAATGGCGCGCCGTCCAAGTCCAAATGACCCTGAACAAAGATGCCAAAGCAGTCTGCTCAGCGATAGGATGCCTGAAACCGGACACTGCGTCCCTGGTGCTTCGAGGCTTCTTCACCAGCAGTACACTGACCCCTCTTGCTCAGATGGGTTGCCAGTCCGGCAGTGACTGCAAGCTCATTCCACACGACGCTGTTGTCTGGGTCTGTGTATTTCAGGAAGTACTGCACCACATCCTTGACAAGGCGGACTGACTAGGCACCAGTGACCAGTGATGCACTGTCATCACCTCTGCGGGCCGATCCAGCAATGTTTCGATTTGCTTTTGCAGGCTCTCATGGGTCCTTGAATGCCCACGCCATGATCATAGGCAGTGCTTTCACCTGATGCGTTACAGGGGTTAAGCTAGTTCCGAATCTTGGGTCCAAAACCACTCAGCAGATCAGGCTACCCGCTCTGATGACGAAAGGAGCACTGCAGCAGCTTGCCATAATGACACACAAAACCGGCAACACGTGGATGCATGTAAACCGGTACTTCCACGGTCCAACAATTTTGACTCATTCGTAGAAGTGGGAAGGCCTGCAAGTCGACCAGGGCATGTCTTCGAGTGTACTTGTCGAAGTTGTCAACTCTGCCTCGGTGCAACCAGCACCCTGCACTACATCGACTTCTGAGTACACGCCCGTAGTCACATACACTCTGCATTGCTCTTGCCAGTGTTTCCAGCTTGTCCTTCTCCCCTTCGATGTTCTCAGGTTCGCAACTCTATTCAGCTGCGCTACTGAGCCATTTCTGGATTGGCGGAACGCTGATGGCCAGGAAGACTGCCTTGGGGCAGGGGGATGCTCAGCTTCTGCACGACTGCCTTGCTGAGCGTTCGCATCAGCAAATCTGCAGCCAAGGGACATAAATGGAATAACCTCATCTGCCGGCTGGCCGAGCAGACACAGGACGATGCAACAGCCGTTCGCACAGCAATCTCATGAGATGCACCAGCACATCATCAGTGCGGAAACTCTGCCGTCACGACACTAGTGCAGCTTGCTGCAAATTGCAGAGCCGTTTAACATCAATGAGCATGTTCGGCTCCTCATTTAATTTACTCTCTTAGATCAAGCACGAGCTTTCCGTGCAGAGCTGCAGAGCAGGTAGAGCCCGTTCTGATTGGAGTCCAAGCTCTCATCAATCGACAAGAGGACCCGTTCGATGAGACGAAACGCAAACCTTAGGCAGCACGACTTGGCCCGTCATAGAGCACATATGGTAGATACTGCCACAGCTTGTCCGGCGGCTTGCTTTCGGCAGTGCAGCGTGTGAATAAACTCCGGAACGGTAGATCTCCCTATTGGCAAGTGTCTCTTTGATCAGCCAAGAAACTGGGAGAGAAGCCACGCATGCACGGTGCTCAAGCACTTTGTCGCAAACATGTTCATGACCGAGTCCTGGAACTCTCACAGTGCACGCGACAGTTCCGAGCAGAGTCGGACCCTGCCTGTGCCCGCTCTCTTTTGTGATCACGTTCTCGCAGTGCCTACCCACGACAAGCAATGACAATCAGCATCGAATCCATTTCGGTCACCCGAGATGCTCTTTACGTAGAACCAATCTGACCTATCTTGATGCAGGTGCGTCAACTTACGATTTCAGGAACGCCGCCTGGTTCAATGCTTGCAGGTTGGTGATGAACTCAAAATGATCCTGGCGGCACTGCGCTACTTAACCTCGCCCGACGGCGATGTGTCTCTTGCACTTGGTTGGTTTGTGCAAGATGGCAACTGGTCCGAATGCTCTACGCTCGAAGCTGCTCTCACATCCCTTCGGCATTGAGCGTGCGCGATGTCCTCGACCTCATCTTGAGTCTCTTTCAGCACCTCGTGATGAACATCTAACTTCTGCTGGTTGGTGACCTCGTCCAATCGGCGCTTTACCGCCTTGGTCCAGACTTGAAAGGTTGCAAAGTTGCAAATGTACCTCGATGCGTCATGTGGAAGCGTCAGGATTGCCGACGGGAGGCTTCTGGATCAACCTGCACCAAATAGCCAAGTGGTGCTACGCAGGTGCTATGGGAACGGGTTGTTAGTTCTTCGCGAATGCCCCGCCCGCCTTCAAAACTGCCTTGGCCTGCGAGAATAGCTTCTCCTTTCTCTTGGCAGCCTTGTCCTGTCGGCACAGCGCAACCTACCCATCGAGAGCTTCACAGCCGCAGGATTCTGCAGGGCCTAGGCCTTAGCAAATGCAAGCTGAATCCTTAATGCTCACGGCTTTCGGTGGCATTGTGCGCCTCAGGATTTCGCTGGGACAAGTGGAAAGGCCTCCCAGCAAGTAAGCTCCCGTGGCTACAGGCAGCTCAGGCACTCCACGGCAGCGCTGCTGGCAACGCGTTGCGGCTGCCAGATGCAAAAGCTGAGGCACATTGAGCCCAGCTGCTGCACACGGCAGTCAGTGACGTGAACCGTGCCCTGCTCCTATATAACTCTTCGTACGGACAACATCTGTCTCACGAGTGGGCACTGCTCCTGAAAGCCTCTACTCGTGCATACGTAGGGCATGTTGAATCATAAATCCACCAGAACCCCTCGCTCAGGCACGAGGCAGGTGGGGGCTTGATGTACATGACATGGGCACATCAACTTCAGGCCTAGGTCCAGTGCCAAAGCACTTCTTGTAGGCCTGCTCATCGGTTCTGATGTTGCTCTCGGCTGGTGGAGTATTTCGAAGATGCACTCAGGCTGAAGGCACAGCGTAGCCTCTGTCTCGTGGGTGCGTTCACTTCCTGATACTGCCAGGAACAACAGTCCTCCAGATCCGCACTAAACTTCTGCAGCCTTCACGGCGGCATTGCCAGCATCGCCGTTCGTCGTCAGAACCCTGACGCACACCCGATCAGCATCTGCTTCGCATCTTGCACAGACCCCGACACCTTTACGCAACCTACTTCGGCTCAGCAGAACCACAACAGCCAGGGAGCGCGAAATGTCGTCGTGGCGGCCGCTTGGCTTGTGGCATCGATGGTGGACGGGGCACTTGCAGCTTGAGTGGGAATGTGCTGGCCTGGGCCAGGAAGGCCCTCTGTGGGTGTTTGAAGCGCGTTTTCGGGGGCCCCGGAACCCCCGAGGCGCTGGGAGCCGTCGGTGAAAGCTTTGGACACAGTGGCTGGATTTGGGCGTAGCATGCGTAGCGCGGCGGCTGGTTTGGAGCCGCAAGATAATCGACAGGAGCTGCAGCTTGCTCAAAGATGCGAGCCTCAGAACAGACAGGATTGGTGAGCACTTGCTTCCAACCAGATCTGCAAGTCCAACCAACACTGTGAGCTATCAGCCCAGGATGTTGAATGAGGCTGGCCGCTACATTACATGCAAACGCTGCGGTGTTTGTGTGGGAGATGCCGTGGTGCAGCTCATATCAAAGAGTCTGTTTGTGTCAAAACGATGAACAAGCGTCACTACTGCTCAACAGCCCTTCCTGCCACGACGACACTACCACCGCCACTGCTGTTGCTGCTACTACTACGACCGACCGCAACAACGACTGCCACCACTACCACGGCCACTGATACACATGATACACATTGGCTACTGCTGCTGCTGTGGATGTCCCATCGAGAAAGATTCCCAGGAACGCATAACAAGCACCACAAGTGACGATCGGTCATGAGCGAAGCAACTTGTCCGCTCAACGCGCCGTCCAGAAGCTGACACATATACCTCACCGTGGCAAAGACAGGCTCGCAAAAGAGGAAAGGATCAGGGAGAAGACCGTTAGTTGCTGCAGCCCAGGTGCTTGAGGAGTGCATTTGGCTTTGGCGTGATCCCTGAGCTTCTTCCTGCGCTCGTCTTCACCTGCAGCCTCCGACGGCTGACAATTAGAATGATACCATGAAGCTGCACTGACCCCTTATCCCGGTTGAAGGGATGCCTGATGATCCATGTCTCAGTGCTCTCAGTACTGGCCAAGTTGCTGCACAGGTTCTTCGACCGCAGAGCGCTCCTGGTTGGAAGAAAGACTTTGCCAGTTACAAACCCAGGGCAAACAGCAATGGAGACCTCGTTCCACTCGACGTCGAGGAAGTCCTCTTCGAAGAAGTCTACACTTTCAGCGTCCTGTGAGATGAAGCTTCTGGAGTCCCCTGGGTTCCTTCGAGCCTCCCCCAGAAGGCCCCCGCAGCCTCCAGGGAGAGCTCCAAGGCCGTGTGTTCCTCGATTGCCTCAAAAACAAAAAAACTTCAATGCAACGATGGGGGAGCCCTGCAGGAAAAAACGCAGCTCAAGCCAAGAGTCCCCATCAACTAGGCAAGAGATGAAGCCGTCGACCTTGTCAGAAGAGATTCTGGCAACGGTGCAGACGACGCTTAGGCAGCCGTCTAGGGTCTGCCATCGCAGCGAAGCATGATCGGACTGCAGGATCGGAAAGAGCTACTGCTGAACATCGTGGTCTCATGAAGGGGCCTGCATCTCCATCACGAGGCTGAGGGAGTCTGCTACACTTCAGGGGGGTACCCTGCATCTGCTCGTTTGGGCCGAATATTTCAGCTTGCAGCGGAGACACAGTGCACTGCATTGTCGGCTGTGTGGCGCAAAGGCTCTGCTGGCTCTTCTGTGCCTCTCCCAGCCAGGAGCTCGTCCCGATTTAGCCAGGGACAGGTGTACAAGCACCCCTCAATGCTAATGGATTCTACTGCTAGTTGTAATGCACGCCAGATCATCTAGAAAAAGACTTTAAAAGAGCTTCCTGCCTTGCAAAAGCCGGGGCACCAACCCGCACGCTCCAGGAGCAACAGCCTCGAAAACGATCCTGAGATCGGAAGAGCATTTCGACAGCTCATCCAGATAGCAGCCTGCTGAGTGCCTCCTGGCACGCGAATGCGAAGTGCCGTTGCAAAGCTTTGAAGCACCTCGCAGTCCGGCATTGTGGAGCACCAGCTGAAGACGGGACTGTGGCCCGGACCCAATCATCCAATGGCTCCCAGAGGGAGCCCGTGGGTGGCACAGTGAGGGTCTGCTGAACACCTGCACTTCGAACGGTCAGGAGATTCGGGAGCACATCAGCCTCCTTCAGTGACATAAACGGCCCGGCCGGGAACTTCCAACTCGATCGGGAACTCGCAGATGTTCACAGCCTCTGCCAGCGGAAATTGGCACTCCTACATGCTCTTACGGGGCAGGTCTGGGATGCATGTGCATTCTGGCATATTCACATATATTCACCGTGACCAAGGCTAGTCCTAGTCCCAGCTAGCCAGCTAGTACACAAGGGAACCTACAGCTGCGACTAGCAGAAGAACCTAGGAAACATTGGGCTATTAGCCGGCCGGCAACGATGCACCGTTGAACTGTGAAGTAAGTGCTGTCTGCTTTGCTGGGCCATGTCAATCAATGTCCCTGCCGCATGCCAACAATTACGGCTTGGGTCAAGAAACACGTGCAAAAGAGATGCCGGGGCCGGGTCGCGGTATCTTGCACCACTGGCCCAACACACGCGTGCCCGATGGCCTCCGGAGGGAACAAAAGCAACAGGCCCCGGACCGCAACGGTCACACGAGCAGTGCCTCTTTGGTCCTGGCAGCTGCCGGCCCTGGCTGCAATGCTCTTGCTTTCTTGCTTTTGCTTCTGTCTGTTTCTGTTTCTGCTTGGAGGCCGGGAACAGTTTACGTTGAGTTGTTTTCTGCGGGCCCTATGCGGAGTGTGTTTTCTGATCTCCAAAGCCTGGCTTGCAGGCAAGAAGCTCGGATAGCAGCTGCAACAAGAAGCCCTCAGCCAGCTGCAGCTCGAAGTGTCGCGCTTCGAAGTGACTGCAGGTACTGGGGTTGCCACGGTTTGCTTCACCATGTTCGGCGTAATGTTGACCTGGAAGGCTTATAGGAGATAGGACCCCGATCAAATTCACACCGCGAAATATCTTCTTGCTCCGAGGCCAGGGCCAGCAGCGGACCCTTCCCGGTGAGGACCACTTGCTGAGCATGGCCTGGGCTCTTTCTGGTTGTGGCGCAGGTCTCCATCATTCTCTATCTTTGAAGCAGTTGGCCATGATGTGCTCGAGCAGAATGATGCAGAATGCACATGTCAGCCGAGATGCTTGAGATCGGTACGAGTAACAAACTATCGTGCCGTGCGCTGTTGTTCGAACTGGCGAGCCGAGTGTGCCGGCCGGCTCCGTCTTCTCCGTCTGGTCGTCGTTCAACCTCCGCAGATTGACGTGAATCGCACTTCTGCGAGGCATAACGGTCTTCCTGCGACAAGCCTGCACGGATGCCGCGAACGGCTCTAGAAGAGGCCTGCATCGCAAAGCCACGCGTCTCCTCGACCTCGTTGCCTCTAAAATGGTCTTGGAGACCGGCTCCCAGCAGCGGAGGACTGAATTCAGCACTTCAACCTTCAGGGAAGAGATGTCCTGGGTTGCGAATGCAACAATCAGAATGATGCTGAAGGGCAACGGGCGACACCGTAAAAAACTCAGATCGAGGCAATGTCGACTGAGAAGTAGTGTGGCATTGTCCTCACGAGACTCGCACATGCTAGAATTGGTGTTTTGACGCTGAAGGATCTAAGTGCGAGACTGCAAATGCAGCTGTGCTGCAGGTGAAGGTGTACTGAGTTGGGCTCGCACCACCTAGCAGCATCTGCCAGACGCAAAGCGATTCAATCGTTTGACAGAACTCGTGGAAGCGATCATGGCCAGATGAAGTGCGTCAAGCAGTTCGCCAGAGCCGAATGGACAGACCCGGTCCCAATGCGACCATTGTGGTCGTCCAACTTCGGCGGACCCAGGGACCTTTTCCACCGTCCCCGACCCAGGGGTTGTAGCCAGCCAAGGACGAGTTGCTTGTGCACTTGCTTCGGTGGAGTTACGAGTAGTCAGCCTGCACCTGGTCTTCCAGCCCCTATACAACCAAGACATGGCCCTCCCTCCAAAAACAAGGGGCGAAGGGGTGCTTGGCACATCGGAGCGGGTGGCCAGCGTCCTACTGATATTTTCCAGACAGCCCTTTCTTTGGCATCCTTCTCTTGTCTTTGTGGGGAAAACCTACTGTCGATCGGATCGACCAAAGAGCGATGTGGCTCCTTTCTTGCGTCACGGCGCAGACCATGTGAGTGCATGTTCTCCCCTGCAGATCTGCTTAGAAATGCCTGCAGCTATAGGGCTGGTTGTGCAAAGTCTGAGGGTCTCGCCGGTGCCTGAAAGTCAGAAAGGGCAACCTGCAGTACGTGCATGATGTCATCCGTTGCAGTTTAGTACTGCTTTGGCCCTCAGCGGAGGAGAAAGAAGTAGAGAGAAGTCCCAAACTGCAGCTTCGTAGCGCTGACATCATCAATGTCAAGCTTCATGTCCAACCGAAACCTTGTATGCATCATGATGCAAAGAATCGAAGGCAGCCGGCAGGGATTGCGTGTCCAGGTTCCGGCTGCTTCTGCTGCGCACTCTCGAACCGCCTTTCAAACCGTTTGCACTACGACTCACGGTTGACGCCGTGGCAAATTCTGTTCTGCCTCGCTGCTGCCTCCACAGCTGCGGCCGCATCTGACAAAGTGCTCCTTCAAAACCATCGCTGCACTTTTGCAGCTTCGAACATCAAGTCATGGGCTGGCTGGACACGAAGCATGTTGAGGGCTGCACTGGTTCTGCACACCTTGCAGGCATCTCGAAAGATTCAACGGCAAACAGCCAACAGCACTTCTTGAATGTCCTTCGACGAATGTCTCGCTGGCGACCTCCCTAATTAAGAAGACTCATTTTTCCAGTCGAGCTCCTCTCACTGCGATGATGCAAAATGCACTATATGCATGAGCATCGCGCGATGAATAAAAGTGAAACGGCCGAACTAATCATGCGATTCGAATGGCATCAAGAGCCCAGTAGCTGCACACCTCCGGCAGCGTGCGAAGGTACCGCCCTCACACATCTACCAGAATGGGTTGCTGCGGAGATGCCATGCCTTCGCCTATCGGAAAAGCTGTGCTGAGATTTTGCATCGCCCATGGTTGTTCGCGAGATGGCTCCTTAGGACACGAGGCTCGACGTGGTCCGGCTTTCAATGATTTGCCGGTGCGTCATGAACAACGTGCAACCGCGACACACAATCGCCGGCTCCAAGACATCTGTCAATTCTTCTTGTGGCAAATTCCGATAGAACTTGACAAAATCCTGTGCATATGTCTTCAGGAACTTGTGGGAGGCTGGAAACCTCGGCAGGGCCATGCTGGCCGCAGGTGCTGCGTAAGTCTGCCTCAGGCTGTCTTTAGCAAAAAAAATGGCAATAAAGCCCAGCCGCAAGAGGCTCCATGGCCTTGGTAGCAAGGGCATCGAGATGCGCCGAGTATGGACTACCAAATTAGCTGCCTTGGCCTGTGCTCTTGTAGCAGATGTCCTACTCTAGGCCACAGTTCTGTCCAAGGGGCAGGATGCATTCAGGGCTTATCAGTAGCAGATTTGATTCGAGGCTCGCGGTCAGCTCGCCCACGTGATCCTGAGCGAGCACTTACAGATGTTGCAGATGCTTTGCTGCAATCATTGCATCCCAAGCGCCCAATCGCTCATCCACAGGACAGCTTCCGATATCCAATAGGAGTCACCTCACAGATTTCTACACAACGCATGCCTGACTGAAACAGTTGCACACGCATTGTGTATCCATTTCTGTTGCTGATGTCATGTATACTGGCTGTCAGACAAATGAGAACGTGTATACACACACTTATGAGTTACAGTTAAGTTACAGTCCCAAAATGGTGCAACAATACTGTAAGCTGCTGCTGCTGCTGCTATCCGCTTCCAAGGCCTTGCAACTAATTCCCCTCACCCTCGAAGAAACCCTTTTCAGACTGCCCCCGTGCTCCGCCACCATTCCACTGTGCAACAGCATTGTCCTATAATCTCCAAAGGCCTGGAAGGAGGTCAGTCTCCTGTCCGACGCAAACACGGCATGTCATGTGCGAAGTCTGCGAATCCCTTGATCAGTGCTGGAGGACGCAACAGTCTTCAGTGTCCTCAGCCTCACCCAGCATTCCGGACTGCTTAGCATAGCGCAGCCTCAGAGCTGCGACAGGAAAACTACCGACACTCCGATTTCATGAAGCTCGAATACAGCCCCCGATTATCACTCAGACAGCACCACGCATGCGGCGAGACGCAGCCGAGCTGGTTTCAACAATGTCGGCATAGTTGTGCTCAGATGCAAGCGTCAATGTTGTATGGCGAAAGATTTTTGATTTGGGCACATCTTGAAATTGCCGCAAGGCATGCGAAGGGATGCTATCCGATGCGACGATGAGCGACGACGCATGTAAAATCTTAGCGTTCTGGCAGTGGAACCTTTGAAGTTCATGCCTGTCAGCTGGCTACAGTGCGCAGGTAAGCATGAATCATGAAGAATGCCAGTCTGGTTCGCTGACGTACAAGTTCCATCTACAAACTGCGCTGCACGCAATGAAAACCTCACGAAACAACCTCGGTTGACGGCTTCCCGTTGTCGAGTTCACTCCCAAGGTCTAACATACCACTCCCCACTTCACTTCTCGGACAGCTTCAGTCTGGCGGCTCGCCAGAAATGAGGTACCGCATGTGGGTCGCCGGGGTACAAGCCAAGAACTCCTTGGCGACGGAAGCAGCAGCTCAAAGCAGTGAGTAAGCAGTCGGAGCACTTTTGGTCCCGTCTCGCGTGTCGGTACTCCCCCCAATGGTATCCCCCGGCCACGGTATACAGTCGAAATCCTCGTGAAGGTCGTCACTTTTGTATCACAAGTGCCAACAGTCACAGGGATGGGCCCCCCGAACCCGAGATCCTCGTGAGTGTTTTGAGTGTTGAAGCTATGGAAAAACTTCGTGGCATGTCCAAACTGGCGACACTCACCTGGATGGGCCAAGGTTTCGATCTGCGCCGCGCCCAGCTGCTGACCCTCAACCCTAAACCCTTTCATATCCATACACCTATCAACCCTAAACAACCATCCACACCACAAAGGGGGAGGGTGCAAACCCTAAACTCAACACCCACCACACCACAGGGAGGGGGGAACTAAACCTGAAACCCACGACCCACGACCCACCACCACACCACACAACACTATAGGGGGAGAGGGCGGGTTAAATAACCCAAAACCCACCACCACA
>CAJNJA010012205.1:412-13251 GCA_905231915.1 Symbiodinium necroappetens | reverse complement strand
CACACACACACACAGAGACGCACGAAACAAGCAGACACCAGCAGACATGCAGGCACCGGAGGTGCACAAAGACACACACGGCTACTGTAGTTGATTTCTACATAAGCTGGCAAAACAGGCACAAACACACCTATACTTGCCTACAGATTTACATAGCTACATACTACGTACATACATGCGTAAAAGCTTACTTACTGACTTACCTATTTACTACAGACATACACATATGCACGTACATCTTCTTACGTCGGGGCGAAAGAAATTCCACGATGTGAAAGACAAACATATACTCACTGAATTACAGACATACAAACCTATATACAGACAAAAAAGATGTAACAAAGCGCATATATGTGGAATTCTGGGGTGGCAAGGTCGGCAATGTCCTGCGTATAAAAGTAAACATGATAGCAGCACTTACCAATCTAGAACTTACAGCCAATGCAACAAGGAATGATGTCCACACTGTCCCTCACATCCAGTGCTAAAGCACATGGTTCCACTCTATGACTCACATCGAAAGCGATTGGGAATGATCTCCTCTTTTTGCAACTCCGGTTTGGTAAAGAGCACATCTCCTTTCCATCACCGTTGATTTCCCCTTGCCACTCCACTTGAACAGGTTGTCGAATCCTAAATGCTTGGGACCCTGCTAACACAACCATGAGTCGGCATGTTTCGCCGTAAAACGTCCGGCCCTCCTACGGGAGCCAACTGACGTACACAGCGTTTAAGAGTGAAGTGGCTAGAAGCACAAGCGCCACGCCCCTGCATATGCCGGCTCCAAACAGCAGAACGACTTGGAAAAGATAAAAATGCCAACCTGTATGATTCAAGCAAAGTTTATCCCGTGTGCAGCAGGTGACACAAAGGCACCAAAAGACATCAAAAAAACAAAGGCATAACGGACGGGCGCACGGACGGACATTCGCGAAGGCCGGGAATGGGAAGGCGGCCGGCAGAGAGAGACAGAGACAGAGAGANNAGAGAGAGAGAGAGAGAGAGCAGACTGACGAGATGGAGGGAGGGAGGCAGGGAGGGGAGGGGAGAGGGAGCGTGTATGCGGAGGAAAAACCACGTTCCATGACTATCAATGTCCTGGCTCAGGATCACAATAAGCACTCGCGAAGTTCTGATTAGCTCCTGCGCATCGGCTCCAAGCAAGGGTTGTGCATGTTGGCCCCAGGTAATGACAGCATCGGTTGAGATTCGTGGCACACAAGAGCCCATCTCCTGTCGCTCTTGCAACCACCTGAGGAGCTTTGCAAGTCGAGGACATCACCGCTGGAGGAGACAAGGCGGGTCCCAGACTCAGCATTTCAAAGACTACACGTGTATATCGGAACACTTCATTTTGTCCAGTCCGCAACCACCTCCGCGGTCGTACTTGTGCTGTACGAGAATTTGATAGCACTATGCGCTGAATAAGCCAAGCTACTCCATGAGGGACTCTCGATCCTTGGGCCGGGGAAGATTGAGAGCATGGCCCGGACTGTCTGGGTACTGGCTTCAGTGCTACACGAGGCCAGGCGACATCCTCCACTTCGACCGCCGTCTCGCCCTCGTTGGCCTGGCAAGAAAGCAGAACCTCTCCCAGCCTGCTAAGATAGGCTTCTTACAACTGCCTTTTGCCTGGGATCTGTGTCAGTGCGTCTGCTGTCTGTGCAAAGCTAGATTCTCCACCTCATCTTACCAGCTTCCCTTCTATCGTTCTTGGTTCGGGTGAGGCCAAGCTGACACGAGCCTTCGTGGGTAGACCCAGCTTAAGCTTGCCTTGCACAGCATCACCGGACAGTTTTGGGGATCAACCTTCCAGTCTTTCAACAGTGAAAGCCTCGGAACCAATCTCCGAGGATCGTCCGGACATTTCCTTCCTTGGCAAAAAGCAAACAGACCCTGGGCTCAGCGTGGCATTCATGAACAAGCCGAGCTTCTGGATCATTCGCTCCTTCTGTGCAGTCTTTGCTGATGCCTGCCCGCACTGCATCTCACGGCTCTTGCTGTACCCTTTTGCGACGGGGCGAGGTGGGGCCCAGGCTGAGTCTGGTTTCGACTTCAGACTGCAACAGTGCCCTACGCAACTCTGGGACCTGGCTTTGGGATTCGGAAGCGGAACCTCGGAACAAAGCTCGATGTGTGAATAGCATCCACCTGCTTCTCTTGCTCCTCCTTGTTCTGCTCCTGCTTTGCCTGTGCTTCTTGCAGCTGCTGCCGCGCCTGCAACATTAAAGCTGGACAACAGCTGCTTATTTGCGAGGAGCAGTGTCACATTATTATATGTCTTAAAGTCTTGTTTCCTGTTCGCAAGCACTTCGAAAGCAAATCCCAATCCCACACCTTCACTATGTCTCTGCCAGGGCGCGGCATCGTTTGCCAAACATGCATACACCTTCAGAGCGACCACTTATCTTGCCTATGGCGTCACGGCTAAAACAAATATTTCAACCACCAACCTCCAGAAAGAAGGGCGGCAAGACTTAACAATGTAACGACCATGTCGTAAGTGTTTCACTGAAGGTGTGCTGACCATGTTCTGCTGACGACCAGCCAACATCCGTCGCCGAAGAGCTCTCCGTCCCCCTGTCCCTTTGGAACGCACTTGCCCTCCCATCATCCCTTCCCCCTTCCTCACTATATAAACCTCCACTTTTTTGCTGGCTCAGACACGGACAGGGACCGCATGTCGCCTTGGGTGAACGAAGGCTCAGCTGCTCTCGAATGTTCGCAACAATCGTAGAGAGCAATTCTGAATATAGAAGCCCAAGAAGGTCGCACCAGGACAGAGCGACTGCGCTGCCAGTGTCGCGAGGATGACATGCATCGCACCACGGTATGCAGCCACGCCGCAGAACAAGCGAAGCCATTTGGCCAAATCCTTGTCGGCTTCCTGAAAGCTCCTGCGAATAGCATAGGCTCAGGCTTGTCTTGTCGTCAACATCCAGCCGATAACGGATGCCAAAGCTTTGCCGGGCCCCTCACGAACTGAGGCAGAGACTCACCCAGGCTCTGAAGCATGCAAGCCAAGAAGCACGAATATGTCGCGCTGCTTTGATGCAGAGCTACTCCGAAAAAGGAGCCGAAGGATGGCCTGCTGCACCTCAAGAACCAGAAAGTGCCTCTAAAGAGGACACGCATGCAACTGAATGGAATGTGGAGATATGCGGAGCGAATGCTCGGCTCAGCACCCGAACGAAGCAAGCAAAGAGGTCTTCCCGATATCGATGCTTCCGGCGCCACCGGCGAGGTCGTCGTCGAACACAGCACGGCAGCAGGCAGCTCCAGAACTGAGAGCATGCGTAAAGTGCGATGTCGTGCGATGTCGTGCCGGTGCAAAAGGAAATGGCCGTCCGAGCAGCGCGTCGACATCGACCAACCCGAGAAGCCAGCTCGGACTCGAACCACCTAAGACGTCCAGCGGACCGCCAATGAGAAGAGGCCGAGTCTTAGAGCAACTTAGGCACGGCGGGCGCGCATACAAGTGAATGTCACGGTCGTCTTCCTTGCCTTAGCTTTCAGCCAGGACAGCCAGGTCAAGAAGCTCTGGCAAGAACCGGTCTTTGCCATCCTGCAGAATTTCACCGTAATTTTAAATTGAGCCATCGTTGAAGAAACTACAAGAAACTCTGACAACCATCATCCATTGCACTTGCCGCGCTTCCTGCCAAACGTGCCGTACCAGCTGAGGTGATACGAGGCGCGGATAGACACAGTGAAGCGCACACACTTGCAGAGAAATAGGGCTTGTAAAAGCAAGCGACTGCCCGTGAGAGAATCTTGCACGACCAAACCCAGACGTTCGTCCAACTCGTCACCATCCTGCTTCGGTGCTCTGATGCTTCTAATTCGGTCAATACCAGTTGGCTTCACGACGCTCCTGCAAGCCGACGATGTCGAAGGCCTCCAGCCTCAGATCCTGGCCAGCCTGGAGTCCAAAGTGATGCACGCTCCCTTCGGTGCTCTCGCTGCAAGATACTGAGCACTCCACAGCAAGCCGGAAGCCCTTCAGAAACCTGAGTGTCAATCAACTTGCAGCTCAACAGTCCACGGTGTGCTGTCTGCGCTGCTGCACTGCTCCATAACAGCTGCCAAGGGACTCTCCCACCGACTTGCGCGCGACGACACCTCCTCCGAGCTGCAAGGACTCCTTCAGCTGATCAATCTGCTGGTTTTTGATGACCTGAGCTCAGAACAGCAAGTGCAAGAGAGTAGGCCTTTTCGAGCGAAGCGGGCCATGGCCGGCAAGTTGCCAAGTCCGCCAGGAGCGAATAGCTGCTTCGGCCAGCTGCTGGCCGCTGTCGTGGAGGCTTTTCCCAGCGGGGAGACTCCTTCGCCCCGGTACGGAGGGCTACAGCTCACGGAGTGTGGCAAGTGCACGCTACTCTCCTCGCGAACAGAGTTTCGTCTCCCACCCCTGACGGAATTCCTTCGACCTCAGGAGCTCAGCTGAACTCCAGAAAAAACGTTCAACATCAGCATTGTAGATATGGCCGGTTATCCACTGCGCTGTCCCGAAGACATCGACAGCTCGAGGGCAAGGCGAGGGCTGTCCCCCCGCGGGCTGTCACGCGGACTCTGGCCCGGGCTTTGAGCACCTGGAGCTGAGAGGACGAAAAGCTACTCGAGGCCAAAGATCTTATGCAAACTCTCTCGAACCCTGAAGCAGGCCGAAGCGCGAGCGCTGGCCCCTCCACGCGGGCTCGCACCGGGGCTCTCGTCGACATTACTTCGCGGGCTCTCGCCCCTGGCAGACTTCTCGCCCCTGGCCGACTTCTCGCCCCTGGCCGACTTCATGCCTTCAGGGACAGGGAAGACTGCATCACAGGTCTGCATAACGATCTGCAGAATTCTGCGCCCCGCTAGCGGCTGAAGCCTTCACTGGAACGGCCATGTCTCCGTTCTTTCCGGCATCATGGATCGGAGGAAGGAGCTCTCCACCATGCGCCAAGTAAATGGCTGAAGCTTTCCAACAAATACCTGCAACCTCTTTTACATATGTGTTTGGTCGATTAATGCTGCGCAACGTCGCAGTATGAGATTCCCTGTTTGGTCCGCAGCTCCTTCTGAGATGTGGGGGCTGGCTCCAAGACATGGGCTATGATGCTACTGTACAAGGCTACGAACAGACACTCATTTATCTGCAGGTCGTCCATCACGTTGCCTGAAATCCACTGCTTCACAGAACTATCAACTGAGCCAATGCCTGCCCAAGTGTTCTGGAATGCCCTAGAGCGACCGAGCAGCAAACAGAATTCACAAGCAATGCAACACGAGCAGATGAGTGTGCGACCAAGCCCTTTGGCAACTGGGCAAAATCTAGCAAAACAGGCTTTCACCTCAAAGCTCCCCGACCACACTGGACAAATTCATGGGAACAGGTCAGAATTTAGCTGCCCAGTATGATGCTGTGCCACCACTTTCCAAGACGAAAGAGCTGGAGCTATGACATGAGGAACCTGGCAAGCTGGGAACTTTGTGAAACGGTGGTCTCCTGCTTGCACAGGAGCCGCCGCTGCTGCCGCCAGAACAGCGAAGAAAGAGCCATGAACACCGGGCGGTGAACATCTCCGACGCCAACCATCCATATTATGCACTCCACAGAAACTACGAACACTCCTTGATTATTGTAGTCGAGCTGCGGCGACGCTGCGGGAAGAAATAATGAACAATGCCTACAGATGGACGCAGAGAACCATAGCCGCTGTACTGAATCATTGGACATTGCTTCTTCCGGCCAAAACGTGGGAGCAGGTGAGTGAGGCAACGCCTGCCATCACTGTTGAGAATGCTCGCCAGTGAACACTTTCCGTGTACATCGACGGTCCACGACTACGGGCCTGTGGTTCGACAGCACCTGTCTGCCAGGGGGATTTTCAGCAACGTCCATGTTGGAAAGAACGCTATGTCAATACGCACGGCAGTTGCTGTCACGGGCAACTAATGCGCAAATCATCTCTAGGTATGCCATCAAGTCCCGGGATGTTTCCGATGACATTTGTTAAAGACACCGGGCATCGGCCGAATCGGATTTTTAGGTGGCTGGCAAGTATCAGCGAAAGATCACTGGCTTGGTTGAGCTTTTCCTGTCCAAACCCAACTCTATGTTGCTTGCTGCGATCTCAGGAACCACCTGCCTCTAAAGTCGATACATATACCATACGACTATGAGATGATGACAGAAACTGCGTCTGCATGCTTGGTAAGACCTGCAACCACTCCAGCAGTACGAAGACGCACCTCTAGCGCAACCCACTGCGCACGGCACCCTGCCCAGCGCCATTAAGATCGCCAATGTGGCCAAGCACCTCCACAAGCCCATCTGGATAAAATGCTCAACTGTGGCTAAGCAATTCTTTGGCACATCAGCGATGGGGGCCGCGAGCGCAACCCAGTGCAGTTTGTCTCGTCGGCTGCTGGCCCCCCGGACAGAAAATTTGTGCGGCCAAGCACTGCACTCAGAAATACTGAACGGAGCTTCCGCACGCTGCGCCGACTGCATACATGAAAAGTTGCTTAGGAAAGTAGCAATTACTCCGGATCCTGAGAAGCTGTGCGACGAATGCGAGCTCTCCCTACCGACAACACGGGCCACTTCGTCGCTTCATGGCAACATGACAGGGAACCTTGGTAAGAACTATGGTGTGGCTTCTCCAACTCCCTTTCGTGGATGCGCGCCCTTGATTTTCAATGCCGTACTTTCTGACACTCTCTGAGGCACTGCAGGAGCTTGTAGTTGGCCTCGTGCAGATCCAAAGCCGAGTTTAGGTTTCGAGAGAGGGAACTAAAGAGGGAACTAAAGAGCAACCCAACAGCCAAAGCTGCATAGATTACGTAGTCGTAGCTGAGAGTTCCCGACAGATCCCTCTCCCCATCTGCGCAGCACACAGCCGCCACCAATCTCGACTTCTGGTCTACTTGCAGCTTGGCAGGTTCAACTGTGGAGAAGGCGGTGCTGCAATTCTTGCAAATGTCCGAGCCCAGCTCTGGACGATGAGCTCGCAGTTCACCATTGGTCTTTATGTGTAGGCTAGCCTCTCCTGGCAAGTTTTGGAGGCCGGGAACGTGGGCAGCTTCTAGGTTGCGTTTGCAGAGCCAGTTGAACGGTGCAAGCCGCTGCCGCAGCCGATGGCAGCTGAGCATGTGAAGGATGCTTTGCACAAGTCACGAGCAGTCACCGCCCGATTCGCACTACTGAGCTGTACACGGCACATATCATTAATATCAATGCTTGCCTTCGATTGCTAGTGCTGGTCTTGACGGCATCAGTGAAGTAGGCAAGCACGCAAGCCGACCTATATGACTGCGCCATGCTGTGCTCCTATGATGATGCCTTCAGACGCCCTGCCACACAGGCAAAGGCAAGCCCAGAAACCCGTGCCCATGTCCAAAGCATCCTGCAAAACTGGTGAGCAGTGAAACGGCTACACGGCTAATCTTCAGACCAGAAGCACCTGCGCGTGCGGACATGTTCGATCAAGGGCCAGCCACCAAGAGATCAACCGCGACGCGATGCATTGGCTGCGCCAGACGGCCTCCCATCTGGATGAAACCAATACTTCTTGCTCGTCGCCGTGTCCACGAATTCTGCCCATTGTCCTGTGCATCGCACGCTCTCTCTCGCTCTCTCACAGACTCAGTCACAGGTCAGCCGCGGCGCAGAACTCAGCGAGTTCGGATTGTCATGTTAGCTGCGCCCGTGAGGCGGCGATGGCCTCCTAAGTCCTCAACTCACCGAAACAGCATGCATCGGCAACAGTGTTCTGATAAACATTGGCGAATCGTTCCGACCGTACGTAGCAGCTGGCAGGACCAGATGGAGAAAGAATGCCAACAAGAATTGCACTAAAGGCTCTGGAAAACTCTCTGTCCATTCAAAGTCTTGGCTCTGGGGCTCTCAAGCTGAGGCACAGCCTGTTAGGGTGGAAAGGGAAGGAAGGAGCTACGGGCACCTTCCCTTGATATTTGTTCGTACAGATGGGCGAAAAAGCTAGTGCTTCGGGGATTATGCTTTGGCTTTGTATTCTTGATACGCAATCAATACGGGGGATAAGTTGAAATCAGAACAGAACATTAAAGCAGCAAGCAACAAACGAGCGGGATTGTTTCAGGCTACGTGAGACAAAGTTTGTCAAGTTCCGGGAGTTGGCACGGTGTTGATAAAATGCAAGAGTATTCGTATGGTGGGAAAAGAAGTCCTGTATCGCCGTGGAGACCCTGCAAAGTGAGGGAGAAGACACGAAGCATGACTTTTCTCCCAGCAGGGCCTTCGGGCATCTATCCATTTGCGGGTAGTGACGGGGAGAAAGCATCCCAAAGGGCCTGGTTCATTCTCCATGAACCATTCTTCCGTGTTGCAGCAATGCCACCTCGCTTCCGTATGCTTTGTTGCATCTCTTGCAGGTTCTGTCGGGAAACACTTGAAGCTGACATGCGACTCACGTTGTCAATAAGTAAGGGCCTGCTGGGCGAAAACAGGCATGTTGAGGCTCGAGCCAGTACTCGGCCTCTTCCGTGACATAACCTGGGCGGGTGCTTCATGGTCTGACCCGCTCGGGAACGCATGGCTGTTTGTATGGTTGTGCGCTGTGCGTTCTGCCCCCCCCCCCTCCCCACGGGAGGCCTGTGCGGAGGGCCCTGTTCAAGACACAGAGGGGGACTAAACTCTGAAGCTCCAAGCATCCAGCTGTTCCACAGTAAGAAAGGGCGGATGATCACACGCACAACCATTGGAAGAAGGCCTGAACCAAGCCACCCAAACATTCCACATGCAAGCTCAAGGCCCAAGCCGCTCCACAAGAGGGGAGGGGGGATGACCAAATGAGAGGATACCATTGGGGGGTGGAAGGGGGGAGGGGGTCGCCGGGGCGCAGACTTTTTAGGCTGCAAAATCGATCAGACGTCACTGGCGGAAATGGCGATGATCACAATCTGATTGAACACAGTTTGTACATGTCCGTACGCCTACTCTCCAATCAACCACTTGATACTCCGCCTACCTTGCAAATCGAGCCAGCAGTGAGCAGTGCTCGGGATCGCAACGGATCGCACAATCAACATTGCAAAAATCATGTCTTTCCTGCCTGCAAGCTAAGAGAAGACGAGGCACGTGTCCAGCCCGTTTCTGAAGGGCTGGGTGCTTTTTGCTGAACGGGTACCTGTGCAACGCGACTCCTGGTGCCGACGGAAAGCTTAGGGTGGGGGGAGGGGCCATGTCACACCACTCGTGAAACTTGCATTCTGTGGGTGCATTGGCCACCGGCTCAATCGGCTTTGTCACGCCACTGACGAATCTGTCCTCACACTCTGCAAGCCGGAGCTTGCACCACAAGAACAGTAAGCATTATGACCGTGCCGAAGTTGCAGGTACTGTCACCATCGTCATGATTATGCTCCGCAGCCTCATGATCTCCTCCTCCTCCTGCTCCTGCTCCTGCTGCTGCTGCTGCTGCCACCACGACTACCACGACGACGACTACTACTTCTTCTGCCAAGCTGGGCCACGAGACGGGGCTTCTTCAGTAGGGCAGAGAGGAGCCGAGAGGAGCCAATTCCAGCAAAGCAAACTCATGCACTTTCTGATCAGCATTGTCCTTATCCGACTTATCCTGATTCAGATGCTCATCCTCATTTTCGCATCTTCGCGACCATCGCAATCATCTAATACTTGTACTCCAAAACAAGCCTCTTGCAAGGACGGCGCCTCTGAGACACCGCGCGCTCTGGAAAGGTTGTCGTTTTCGATCGTTTTCGCGATCCGAGGCGACGGAATGAACGGTCAGGTGCATCCAACAGAGTTTCACGCCTCCCAGGGCCCTCGCTTTGTGCCTTTACAGGCCCAATTGGTCCAGTCACGTCTGGTATCGGCGCTCAAATGATGCATTGCAAGCTAAACCGGCGACAAGGCTCTGCGAGCTCTGTCATGGTGTGCGTGGTCGGGCTGGCCATTGGGTTCGTGCCATCCACCTGGGTGCAAAGTTGACTCTCACTTTAGGAAGTCGTTCTACTGCGAGCTTGGACCGATTTCCGGCCATATACGAGTTTTCGCAGTGCCTTGTCTGCATTCGAGACTGTCGGCACTGTCGGCACCTTCGGCTCGTTGACCGTGGCCTGCAGAACCAAGTCTCAAATGATTCTATTCGGTCTGATTTGCGACGCTTGGTGGGCCACAAACTAGACTCTGCCAGCAGTTGTAGCACTTTTGCCGAAAGCCAGCCTCGCTGGCATTGGCAGGTGCAGGGGTAGCAGGAGATGAGCCGTTCACTGCCTTGCTGTGCGATCGCATCTGTCACATGCAACCCTGTAGTTGACACTTAATTAGTTGTAGAAGAAAGCCGGGAGAGGCGTTCAGCATTAATTACCTGAGGACGAATGATGTCACACACACACACACACCCCGATGACATGCATCTTCCCCACGACGTGCCTGCACGTCAAGGGCTTTAGCCTGTGCATCTGCCTGCGCCAATGATTTTGCAGGGGTTCTCGTTTTTCGGGATGCTTCGTGCAGTGTTCCTTGCAGGTTTTGAGCCACGGGGCACTCGCCTAGAAGGAAAGAACCGACCCTACGTCCCTACGTGGCCCGAAGCCACGACCTCCCAGCCCAGCACCGGCCTTGGTCCTGTCCACGAAGATTCGGAAGTGAACTTCATCACCCGCCTCACAGGCAGCATGCTTCGCCCCGCATGCTGTGACTGCACAACACGTGCCAGCCTTCAGACCATTCAGCTGCGAATGGTGCAGAAAGACATCACGATTGAATCTCGCATGCCTCAGCGCGAGAAGCGGTTGTTGGGAGCTTCGGCAGGAAGCTGAGGTGTGCTCCGGTTCTTTCCCTCAAGCCCCAAGTTAGTCCCAAGCAGGGCTATGCATGGCCGGCTTGACAACCACTGCGGCCCTGACGTCTCATCACAGCTGATAAAGCCGTAGCCTTTGGAAGCATTGAAGGACTTGATGCGGCCGCTGTACCTAGCTCGCAGGTCAGCTGTGAGGCCGGCCAAGCACGAGCATTCGCAAACAGCATCGCTCTGCCTAATGTGTTCCACTCCCAAGGCACTTCTGGTCTTCAGCATCGGACTTGTCGAACTTGGGATTTCGACTTGACGACCTCTCACGGCAAGAAACCTTCGACCTCGAAACTTCCACCATTTACGCCGTGAACAGCCTCAGCTGCACTGGAGCAGACCGGCAAAGCGACATTCTCTTGTTGTTGGCCTGTCGTCGTCTTCTGCGCCCTGCTGCAGGCGGACAACGCGGGCCTGCAACAAGCATGTCTTGCTCTGACCTCTCGTCACTTCCTCATCATTTTTTGCATGAGGCTCGGCAGCCCCTTCGCACATGGCATAACACTCAGCTACCTACAAGCTGCAGAACTCCCAACCGCTGAACAGCGCAAGTGCACTGGTTCTGTATTGACTGCGCTGCGGCTCAACCACCACCCATTCGCAAGAACAAATTGCATACCTAAGCAAGCCTAAGCAGCTTCTGACAAACTTGATGGGCAAAAACGGCCAATCAGATTTACAGTATTCGATGAGTGATGCCCCCTCGTGCCTGTGGACGGCTGTCCTTGTTCAGAGTGAAGAAGAAGCTGCACTTGACCCCTTTGCGCACCCTCTCTTCCACCTGCAGTCGGCGATGGCTCCACGGACAAGGCGACAAGGTGCTCGGAGCAACTCCAAAACACGCACTAAAGGACACTAACAGCTTCCGCATAAGAAACTATGGAAACATCACATCACCCCAAGCATTGAAGCAGAATGCTTTCACGAGAATTTGTCCAGCATGGCCTGGGAAGCTTCTACGTCGAAGACCTCATTAAGCGTGAAGTAGACATCACACCTGGCATTGAGTCGACAGCATCTGGCTCGGCTCGAGCTCAAGTCACACGGGGTGTTCGAGTCGCCTTGAAGGCGCGCTAACTAAAGAGTTTGATCGGATGGCATCACACGTTTTGGCTGCAAAAAACTCGCCTCACTATGAACGCGGCTGCGCTGCATCGAGTGGCGAATGAGGCACGCTAACAGCTCTGCCCGCGCACCTCATCATCTCGAAGACTTTCTGGCATGAGATGAAGCCGAAGCCTGTGCCAGTTTCGGGATTCCGATGCCGAGGGGCGACATCTGATCACGGCGGATCATGGCTTATGACGAGCCAGAAGTAGCAAGCGACCTACACGTCATGAAGGAGAAATCCAGGCCTCGCTCTGCATAAAAGCTTTTGATCTCACCTTCCAGCTTGGCTCTGCCTTGCACACGCACCGTGTGCCCAACGTGCTTGTGCATGTGAGTCATTGGTAGGTGGCGTGTTGCGTGCATGTGTGATTGAGTGAAAAAGAAAGAAGAAAGAGAGAAAGGGAGAGAGTGAGTGAGTGAGTCTGTGCGCGAGTGTGCGTAAGTGTGTGTGTGTGTGTGAGTGTGCGTGAGGGTGCGTGAGTGCGTGAGTGAGTGAGGGAGTGAGTGAGTGGGAGAGTGGGTGAGTGCGTGAGTGAGTGCGTGGGTGAGTGCGTGAGTGAGTGCGTGGGTGAGTGCGTGGGTGAGTGCGTGGGTGAGTGCGTGGGTGAGTGCGTGGTTGACTGCGTGGGTGAGTGCGTGGGTGAGTGCGTGGGTGAGTGCGTGGGTGAGGTGGGTGAGTGCGCGGGTAAGTGTGTGGTTGATTGCCTGGGTGAGTGCTTCGGTGAGTGCGTGGGTGAATGCATGGGTGAGGGCGTGGGTGAGGGCGTGGGTGAGGGCGTGGGTAAGTGCGTGCGTGAGTGCGTGCGTGGGTGGGTGCGTGGGCGCGTGGGTGCGTTGGTGCGTGCGCACGTGGATGCGTGGGTGCGTGAGTGAGAGAGAGTGAGAGAGAGA